>CAUYQG010245923.1:0-37787 GCA_963574415.1 Tarsius wallacei
TGCTACCATACCTGGCTGATTTTTTGATTTATTGTAGAGATGAGGTCTCGCCAAGTTGCCCAGGCGGGTCTTGAACCCACGGGCTCAGGCAATCCACTCATCTCAGCCTCCCAAAGCGCGGGATTGCAGGCTGAGCCACCGAGCCTGGCTTGTTACTACTTTTCTTAACCCACCAAATGACCTTTGTATTCAACCAGCAACTTGTTAAAAGCATGCAAGTAATCGAAAGCTGAACTAAAATAGTTTAAACAAGAGGGGCATGTATGAGCTCTCTTAACAAGAATTCAGGGGGTGAGGCAGCTCTAGGCTTAGGTAATTCAAATTCAGCAATTCAAAAATATTATTAAAGTTTCAGGTTTTTTTCTATATTTCTGCTATGCAGGTCTCATTGTGTTTACTTATCCTCTTTGGCTGTCATCCCTCCTGGTTCCAATATAATTGCTAATGCTCTAGACATCACACCAGATGGAAACATCCAGAAAAAGAATAGAAAATGCCCCTGTTGGATTTTCCTTCTTAGGAAAAATTCACTAGCAACTCACACACCTCTCCCAGACACTTTTGTTGGCATCTCATTGGCCAGATTATATCATTTACCTTGATCATTTGGCAAAATAAATGAATTCTCCAAGACTGACAGAGTGCTGATTCTCAAATCTGACTGTGCTTCAGAATCAGATGCTTGTCCAAACACAGAATGCTGGGCCTCACTCACAGAGTTTCTGATTTGGAGGTCTGGGATGGGATCTGGTATTCGGCATGTTTTACAAGCTCCCAGGTTATGCTGATTTTGCTGGCCCCAGGGCCACATTTTGAGAACTATAAGCATAGAGTAATCACGGTTCATCTTGTCATTGGAGAGAAGCTCAGCTCCCTTGAAGGGCATGGAAGTCATGGGGCAAGTGAAATACACATATTTAGGTTTCAGTCAGCCAGAAAATTATCCATTGTTTGGTTATCCAGGAACAACAGACACAAATGATGTCTTAAGGCAACCACATAATATTTCATGTGGTTAATAAGAATTGACTAAGAGTGAACCTAGATTGGGAGCCTGAGTTGTATTTAAATGTGAGTCTGCCCACCATCCAAGGACTTAGAACTTACATTCAACTCAATGCAATGTTCCATTTGTTTGTGCATTTCCAAGAACCATAAGTTTCTAGTGAACTCACAACAGCCCTGTTCATTGGACTGAGTGGGTATTATTGGAAGATGGTGTGATAACCTACATCTAACAGGTGAGAAATCTGGGACTCACAAAGCTTACGCGTTGACCTAAGTCCTCATGGGTCCAATGAGCATTGGTATGAGGACTTAAAGCCATGTTGTCTCGTGTCTCTTAGCAAGCTTCTGAGATTCGAGGAACACAGGCACTTTGCAGTTTCTGTGAGAGCTCTTAGTATCACACAACCTTTGGTACCTGCTCCAGAGAGACTTCCACCCTCCCATTTGCTTTTCTAGTTAGTTTTTTCAGCCTCCTGTGAGGTGGATGGATGTCAAGGAGGATTAAGGAATGAAACATGCTTATTTTCTCCACTTGCATGCCTGAGGGCAGGCCAGTGAGCTGTGGGCAAAATAGGACCATGGAAATCTTCTCTTGGAGTCTTTTTTGGTGTTTGGCCTGATATGCCAGGAAGGCCACCACCTACATGAAGTCGTGGAGGGCTCCCTCTCAGTCTTTTGAGGCAATGCCGGTCACAAAGCGAGTTTTCCATACTTATTTGAGTGTACTAGTTGCTGTATTTGTGACCGTTGTGACAAGCCACTGCAGACTTAACAAAATAAAAGAATGCTATTTATTATTATGCAGCTCTGTTTGTTGGAGGTCCAAGTTCCACATGACTCAACTGTGTCCTCTGTTTAGAGACTCACAAGGCGGAAATGAAGTACTTAGTAGGGCTGTGTTGTTTTCTGGAGGCTGAGAATGAACTCACTTCCCAGCTCACTCAGCCTGGTCTGACTCATTTCTTGGCTGTGGTTAAGACTGAAGTCCTCACTTCCTAGGTGGTTGTCAGCTGGGAACTGCTCCTTGCCCCTAGAAGCTTTCTGCCTTCCTTCTCCGGCTGCTCATGTGCCCCACCTTACTCCCACAACTGATAGTCAAGTTCCTTATTGCTTTGAATGTCTTCAAGTTCCTTTTCTGCTACAGCTTTCTGACTTCAGCTAGAGAAAGTTATCTACCTTAAAAGGTTTACATGATTAGACTGAACTCACCAGATAATCTACAATAATCTCCTCATCTCAAAATCTGTAATCTTTACATCTGCAAAGTCATTGCCTGGGATGCTAGGGGAAAAAAAGTCATAAATTAGGTATTTTATAAACAACAGAAATTTATTTTCAGGGAGAGCACAAACATTCAGACCATGATAGTCCCTTTTGCCATGTAAGGTATCATATTTACAGGTTCCAGAAATCAGGGTGTGGGAATAGTTGGGGGCCACTCTGCCTACCACAATGATCTCACGATAGTGATAAATGTTAGCAGACATTGCTCTAGTAATGGCAACAGCTCATATGTAAGGAATGTCCCTATATGCCAGGTACTGTGATAGGTGCTTTAAATGGGTTGTATCATTTATTCCCCATCACAAACCAACCAAGGAGGAATTATTCTTATTCTCATTTTATATATATATTTTTAAAAAGCTAAGACAAAGAATGCACAGCTGGGTCACTCGGAAGGTAAGTATGAAGCAGAGACCCTACCTAGGAAGTCTGAGAACATAGGCTGTTCAATCTTAGTGTTGCGTGGCCCAAGTCATCCTTTCATCCAAGCTGCCTTCAAGAGCTGCTTGCTTGCCTGTAGCCACTCCCTTCTTGTGCCCGATGGGCTCTGCTTTCCTTGAAGGTAAGGCTATGTTATTTATCCAGTACACTCCCTCCAAGGCATGTGCTGTTGTCAGTGCATTGCTATTGCATGCACACCTGTGCAAGTATCTATAATGGTGGGAACTTTTGTTATTGCCCTACCCCACCTCCCAGCGGGAGTCAGTGGCATTACTTAGTCACATCCAGGGAAACTGCAAAATGATCACCATCACAGTTGAACACTGACTCTGTTTCCAAAGGAAGATCACAGAATCTTATAAAACAGTGGCGTCCAAGATCAAACAAGACACAGGCTCCTGGGAGATGGTAGCCGCTTCTCAAAAACTAATCAATTGGCATTGTTGGTGAAAATTTACAGCAACTGCAACTATCATATACCCTGCTGGTGGAAATTGGAATAATGTTTGGCAACATCTATTAAGCCTGACCCACAATGACCCAGCAGTTTCACTCCTAGGTATATACTCAACAGAAATGTATGCATATTCACTACAAAGAATATGAAGAAATGGTTATAGTAACATTGTTAATAATTGCCAATTATTGAAAACTACTTAATGGCCATCAATAGTAGGTGAACTGAATTTTTTAAAAAATGAGTGGTATATTCATACAATGGAATACAATATAGCAATGACAATAAACCAGTGACAACTATTGGAACAAAATGGATGAATATTACAAACATATTATTGAGCAAAAGAAGCTGGTGACAAAAATAGATATGGCATGACTTCATTTATATAATTTACAAAAATAAGCAAAATAATTTATGATGTTAGAAGTGAGAATCATAGTTTTCACTGACGAGGGTATAGTTACTAGAAGGGAACATGGGAGGGGGTCCTTCTAGGGTGCTGCTAATATTCTGTCTCTTTATCTAAAACACGTAATCAAGAAGGATTTTGAAGGTCATAATGGCATTTGGAGTGGCCAAGGCCGCTGGCCCTCTTTTCTAGCAATCTTACCCCTTTCAGGGGTCAGTATATACAAAGAGAGGATGCCAAAGGCTTTGTTAAGAATCCCCAAGTAATTGGGACTCCTTTTCTTCTTCTGTTAAGTGAGACAATGTCTATAATCACCTCTTCATGTTAATTTGTTCTCCAAAATACATCTTAAATCCTCCCTTTTATCTCTTGAGATTGCCATAGGTTAGGATGTTATTACCTCTTCCAGGGCATCATGTGGCTCCCCCTGCTCTCTCTTACCCCAGTCTGCTAAACTCAGCTTGCTAAGCCCCAAGCTCCTTCCTACCTCAGGGCCTTTGCATATTTTGTTTTTTCCACTTGGAGTCCTTCTTTTGACACTCTTTCTTCCAAAACCTAGCTCAGTATTTGTCATCTCCTCATCTTAAGATCTGTCAATCAGAAATGAAGTACAAACTCATCACAACTTGTAATGAATTGATTTTTTTTTTTTTTGCCTGCCTTCTTGTATTCAGTCAGATCCTCTATGAGTCTGTAAGTGACGCAAGGGCAGAGACCTTGCCTGTCTTGTTTGCTCTGTGCCTCGCCTGAGCACATAGCTAAATAGGTGTTTGCAGAATGACGTATGAATAGCACCATCCTCTCTACCTTCCTATAAGAAGACTTGTGCATAGCTCAGCACATATTTTGTTCTCAACTCCATTGGAAACACTGCCAGGCTCTTTGTGTTAGCTCAGGAGAATAAGATAGCATTAATAGTGGTGGTGATCCTTCACTGCTTCCCTAAGAATTGTCAGGAATACTCTGTCTGCCTTTATAAAGCCCACTCATATGCTGAATTCTCAAAGTATGCCCAGGAGATCCCCTGCTTTTGATTCAATGGAAGCACTTATTAAATGCACTTTCCTGGATCCCTCTTCAGGCTGGTGGATCAGAATCACCAGTATGGAGCCCCAGGAATACATCTGCAATAGAGTACCCAGGTAATTCTTGCCTACACTCGTGTTAGAATAACTGACGTAGAGTGTTTAATGTTAACTATCATCTGTCCATAATTATATTCTCTTTCCCAGCAAAAGCATCTCTTGGTGCTCTAAGCAGTTTTGTTACTTAAAAGAATGACAGGCTGGATAACTGGAAGTAGATATCTCTCTCACAAATCTCATCGTTCCAGTTTTAAGTAGAAAATGTGTCGGCTCCGTTTTCTGATCCTGAGCTTAGGTTGGAGTAAACCTGCTCAGGGACTTTCTCCAGGCTTAGCTAGCCTGGGGCTGAGCAACAGGGAGGAGATGCCTGGCTTTAGTCGACAGTGAGCGCTGTCTGGGTCAGCAATAGGATGCAACTGCCAAAAAGCTAGCATAGTTGTAATTTACATCTAATAAAAGTAGATTTGTAGAGCAAGGATCCTAACAGTTCTACTCTGCAGTATTACATATAGAGGCAATGTTGTCACTTTTCTTGGTTTACCAGGCCTATACTATCTAATGGTGATAATAAAGGTTAAATTAAGTGAGTGCTTATTTTGTGCCAGGCTAACCCTTCTAACTGATTTGTCACATTAAATTCACACCATACCCCTATGACGCAGGTACTAACTTTTCCATTTTATGGATAAATAAAGAGACACTTAAGGCTGGGCATGGTAATCCCAGCACTTAGAGAGGCCAAGGTGGAAGGATCATTTGAGGTGAATGGTTTGAGATCAGCCTGGGCAGCATAGCAAGATCCTATCGCTATAAAAAAGTAAAATAAAATAGTAAATAATTTTTTAAAAGAAGGGCTTATCTTTACAAAGTCACCCCAGGTCCTAAGGTGGCTGCTAGGCCCAGATGAGAAGTTTATTGCAACTCCAAGTTGTCCTGCCTTCAACTGAGCCTAACCCGGAAGACAGGGCTCAGATTATCAGGGTCATATCATTGCTGTGGATCCCAGCTCTGCACTCATTAGCTGTGCATCCTTAGCAAGGCATGTTACTTCTTAAATCTCAGTATTCACATCTATAAAATGACAACAGTGATGTCTACCTTCATGAGTTACTAAATGATAGGGTCAAGCATCCACATGATATGTGGCAGAGGTTCTCATTCAAGGGAGCTGTGTTGTTCTTCCAAGTTAGCCTCACTGTACATAAAGTGTTAAGTAGGGGACATCATCCTTCCAAAGGAATGAGAACAAATCGAGGCAGGCAGAGACCGAAATGGTAGAATGATCAGAAATTATGTCTACCTAGGAAGGGCTAGAGGAATGGAGGCCCTTTAAGCTGCAGAAGAGACAGAGGCAGGCATTTGGAAAACAGATATGGCCCTTGTCTCTACAGCATATTTGGCAAACAATGCGTATAAATATGTACATCATTTTAAATTGTGAGAGGAGGGACAAGTGACACAAGTATCTACTGGAAGTAACTGAGGGAGCATCTCCTAGAGAGAAAACCAGAATTATTTGAGACCCTAAGTGCTAGAATAAAAATTCTGACTTGGGCACAATGACAAGGAGAATGTTCTAATGACCCCCCACCCCCACCCCATGACCTACTAGGCTACCTCGAAGTAGAGAACAAATGCTAAAGACTGACAACTACTAGGTATGACTCTTCCAGGGGATCTCACACCTACCAACTCTCAGATTTGACAGAGTCTAGGGGTCAACCCCTGACTCTAGAGATTTTGTGTGTCTGGAATCTAGGACTTTCTTAAAGACCTGCACTTTGAACAAAGAGAATGGTGGGATGTAACAACTATGGTGGTTGAAAACCCCAAATGCCCAGAGAGCACATTCCACCCTTAGAATGCTAGAGAAGGCAATATAATCTAATGGATGAGAACATGGATTTTGGAATCAAATAAATGTTGGTACAAATCCCAGCTCTATCATTTACTGCTGTGGGACCTTGGGCAAGATAATTCAACTGTAAAAAATATGGTATGATAATAAGAGTGACCTTGGTAGGATGTTGAAGGATTAAGTAAGATTGTGTACCCACAGAAAAGTGGAGATAGGAATTCTGGTCTGTCTCTTTCCATCTCTTTCCACAGTTCACTTGCAGTGCCCTTCCTACTTCCACCACATGTCTTTGGAAACCCCTGTTGTCCTGCCTGACTTCAGTCTCTCAAGAGTCCTCCTTTGTTTCCTGAGAGCTCAATCCGTAGCCAAAGTAATGAGCCTGATCTGATTCAGTCCAAGAACTCCGGTCATTGAACTTGACTTGGTGTGTCCATAATTTGTACATTTTGGATAACAGGTTATTGCTAAGAAGGAAAACCTTTAGCTGAATCCAATACATTCACAGTAAGCGAAGCAGGAGGAAAATGCCTAATTCCGGCTTGTTAGCTGCTGAGCTTCTGAGAACAGAATCAGCTTAGCCGCTTGCAAATAAGCGAGCATCACAGAACTTGGTTGAGCTGGCAAGAAGGTAACAAGCTGTGTGTGAAAACCCTGGGATTAAATCTCCACAGCAAAATTGCTTGGTGCACAGGATCAAAAGAGCTGAGAGGGCTGGGAGACAATGAGCAGGCCCCCTCCTGCACACCAGCCCGACCTTTACCATCGGGAACACCCCAAAGAGCATACGCTCTGGCGCCTTATCAAAAAATAAGGCTGTGCTTTAGATTATAATTAAAACAATAAATTCTTCTCCCCTGCGAGTATCCTGATTAGATTGTTGACACTGTGTCAAGCTGTTAGAGAGATAAACTCATGCTGCTACTTCCACTCCACATACCGCTTATTTTTGAGTCACTTGGATGCTGTTTTTTTTTTATGACAAATTGCAAATAACACATTGAAGTTTCTTTCCCTCTATTTTTCTATCAAGTTATTAACATTGATACTCATGAAATTTCCGAGATGAGAGAGCTTTTATCTTGGTGTGCTGATGTGGGTCCCAGTATGAATCAGTTAGGAATCCAAGGAACATGTTTGTCGGTGAAAATGCCAGGTGACACGTGTGTGCATAAGATGTTTCAAAGTCTCCCAAAGGTGGGTTGTTGTAAACTGTGTCAGGGGGTCTCAAGCCAGCCCCTGAGCAGGGATTTAAAAGGTTCTCCAACTCCTCACTCTGGGATTTCTGAGCATCTTGAGCAAATTCTTTTCTTTAATGGAGCCCAGTGGTATTCAAGCCACAGTCAAAGGTGGGGAGGTTGGTAGATTCATAGGGACCCAACCAAATGAC
Organism: Tarsius wallacei; assembly: GCA_963574415.1. Taxonomy (NCBI): domain Eukaryota; kingdom Metazoa; phylum Chordata; class Mammalia; order Primates; family Tarsiidae; genus Tarsius; species Tarsius wallacei. The sequence continues at coordinate 7,933 of CAUYQG010245923.1, forward strand.
CTGACTCAGAGTGTGGGGGCCTTGAAACCATAGTCTTACCCTGACTGAATAGTTTTTGGTTCCTGAACCTATCTGACTATTTTGTCTTACCCTTGGACCTGTGAGGTTCCTTTGGCTGAAATGACTTTACCTTACACCATTCCCTGGGACCCTGCAACTCATGCTTCACATTTCAGCTTACGTGTAATTGTCTCCATGAAGTCTTTTTTTAAAAAATACATATTTTATTTTGGAATAGTTTTAGATTCATGGAAAAGTTGTGAATGTAGTGTGGAGTTTTCATGTACCCACACCCAGTTTCCTCTATTGTTAATCTTAACATCATATCATTAATATCTTACATGATTGTTAATATCTCACAATCCTCTATTGTTAATATCTTACATCTTACAAATGGTACATTTGTCACAACTGATGAATGAATATTGAACATTAACATTTACCATTTTGACCCTTTTTTAGTGAACAATTCAGTGGCATTAAGTATATTCACATTGTTCTGCAATCATCACTACCATCCATCTCTAGAACTTTAAATGTTGCAAAACTGAAACTCTGTCCTCATTAAACACTGACTCTATTTCTCCTTTCCTCAGCTCCTGACAACTACCATTCTACTTTCTATCTCTATGAATTCGACTATTCTGAGTATCACATATAAATGAAATCATACATTTTTCATTTTTGTAGCTGGCCTTTTTGTAGTCTTTTTGTAGCTGGTTGATCTCACTTAGCATGATGTTCTCATGGTTCATCCATGTTATAGTGTGTGCCAGAATTTCCTTACTTTTTAAGAGTATATGATATTCATTGTATGTATATAACACACTTTGCTCATCTATTCATCTGTTGATGGACATTTGGATTGTTTCCACCTTCAGGTGAGTGTGAGTCATGTTGCTCATAAATCCTTTCTTGACCCAACTAAATACCCTGAGTGCACCCTGGGGATCACCTCTATCTTATCACTTATCTCACAGAGTATAAGAGCTGATTCCTGTCTGGGTATGATGGCTCAAGCCTGTGATCCCAGAACTTTGGGAGGCTGAGGCAGGAGGATTGCTTGAACCCAGGAGTTTGAGACCAGCCTGGGCTATGTAGCAAGACCTCTACAGAAATAAAAATACAAAAAATGAGTTGGACATGGTCGCATAGACCTATAATCTCAGCTACTCGGGGGGCTGAGGCAGAAGCATTACCTCAGTCCAGAAGGTCAAGGCTGCAGTGAGGCAGAACCGTGCCACTGCACTCCAGCCTTGAGGACAGAGTGAGATCTTGACTCAAAAAAAAGCTGATTTCTTGTCTGTCTCTCACACTAGGTTCCCAGCTCTTTAAGTATAGGTGCATGTCAGTAAGTTATTCACTACTATTTTCCTATGAGTACTTCACATGAGCCAAGTACTCAGCCAATATATGAAATGAGTGACTGTAGGAGGGATGCATGGAGGGCTGGTTGGATGGATGGATGGATGGATGGATGGATGGATGGATGGTTGAATAGATAAGTGGGTGGGTGGATGGATGGATGGATGGATGGATGGTTGAATAGATAAGTGGGTGGGTGGATGGGTGGATGGATGGATGGATGGGTGGATGATTGGATAGTCAAGTGGGTGGGTGGATAGATGGATGGATAAATAAATGGGTGGATGAGTGTATGAAAGGATGGTTGGGTGGATGAGTGGGTGGATAGGTAAGTGGTTGGGTGGATGGATGGATGGGTGGATGGATGAGTAGATGGGTAGACAGATAGATGGATGGATAGAACGATGAGGACATCCAGAGGATAAACCTAAGCACATTTCTCAGGGAGCAGAATTTTATTTCTGCTATCAAGTCCGATGGATGAACATATAATTATAAATAAGAGCTTAGGGCAAAGAGAGCACACCAAGTAAAGCTAGCAGTGAACACAGAGAAAGAGTAGAGCTCAGGGTGGAGTGGGGGAGTATATTTTGCTTTTTTTTCTCATCTAAAATAGTTGCACTCTGTGTTTTAATAAAATAAAATAAATCAGTGACAACCTTGTCCGTGATCTTACTGCCAAGATGGATTATACTGAACTTTTAAAAATAAAAATTGTACACAAACAGATAATCCATAGGGAAAACACGGAATAAAATGAAAATTTTAAATGTCCTTCCCAACAAGTCTCCACAAAGATAACCACAGTAACTACATCTTGTATATTTGCAGTCATTCTTGGAGGAGTTTTCTGTAATTTGTGATTATACATCTGCCATGCCTTTTTTTTTGAGTTGGAGTCTCACTCTGTCGCCCAGACTAGAGTGCAGTGATACGCTCCTGGCCACCGCAGCCTCGATCTACTGGGCTCCTGCAATCCTTCTGCCTCAGCCTTCCAAGTAGCCAGAATTACAGGCAGCGCACTACCATGCCCAGCTAATTTTTGATTTATTGTAGAGATGAGGTCTCGCCAAGTTGCCCAGGCGGGTCTTGAACCTGCGTGCTCAGTCAATTCACTTGCCTCGGCCTCCCAAAGTGCTGGGATTACAGGCTGAGCCACCGAGCCCTGCCTGCCATGCCCTTTTTCATGAATACCGATTTGTCCACTGCTTAGAGATATCATCATTTAACTGTTCATTGAGGAGGATGTTTAGCTTTTGACTATTACCCAAAGAACTTTAGTCTCTTAGAGTACCTTGTAGGTATATCCATGAGGTAAATGACTTAAAGAAAAACTGCTGCAAGAAGTTTGCAAATAAAATATTACATTATTTTGATATAAAATACTTTATTTTAGAATATTACCTTTATGCAGTACACAACGCAAACATACAATATAGGGCTTACTATGAAATCCTCCTTCCACTCTTCTCTCCAGAAACTCTGTTTACATTTTTTAAAATATGTACTTTTAAATTTTGGTAGATGTTCCCAGATGCCCCTCCCAAAAGTTTGCACCAGCTCACGTTATCATGACTCACTTGTATTACTGTCAAGCATGTAAATGTGGGTGAGCTACCCTTAAAAGACATAAGCTTGGAGCATATAGTTCAGTTTACTTCTGAACGTTATTAGGACATTTCAAAGAATGACTCATAATATTCACTAATTTGTAATAAATTCTGAAAGGGGGTGGAAATGGCTCTTTACCCATGAGCTATGCACATCAAATAAAAAAATGGGGCGGATCCAGAGATGTTGAATTCAACCATGATTTGAAGTTCTGTCCATTTTCTTGTCCTCAATGGATGTATTTAAAATAGAGGAGACAGAAGAGGTTAAGACTTTCAGTCTCTTTCCCTTAAGAGTGATGTGTGATTCTCTACTGTCTGGGAGCTCCAGGGTCTGACCCACAGATTGGCTGTCACTAGTACTGGAAAAAAGTGTCACTGGTTTGGCATGCCCTAATTCCCAGGCATTTCCCGCTTCCATGGGTCAAATGTCAGCCCCATTCGGTGTAGGCAGAAGAAGCTGACGAAAGAGATTTTGGGACTGAATCTTTCACAGAGTGCAAATGAGGCAGTAGCAAAAAAATTGGTGAAAATAATTTAGCATATGTTTAATACAACTGCTATTCCTGACATCTCTCCTTTAATACATCCTGCCTGGTATGTGTCATTAAAAAAATCAAACAGCAAAAAATGTATAATTTATAATTTTCCTCTATAGTGCAATGGGAGACAAGTAGCTTTTCTCTTAAATCAGAGATAGAAAGATATAGATATAGACATAGATGCAAATATATGTCATTGTTCTCCTTTAGGATAAAAGGTGGCTAGTGCTCAATGAAATTTCAGTCTAAATACATGGTACTATTTGGAGTAAGGGCCCTATGTAAGTAGCATAAATGTTCCATGAATACTAGTACCTTCGTGCAGTGAATCACATGATTCTTTGCAAGTTAACTCATTTGAAAGTTAATTTTCTCCACCATTGCTACATTGTAAGTTTGGAAACCAGTGTTATGAAACTTGAAAAGAAAATATTACATTACTTTGATATAAAATATTTTATTTTAGATTATTACATTTATGCAGTACACAATGCAAACATAGGAGAGAAAGGGTTTACTGTGAAATGCCTTCTTCCGACCCTCTCCCCAGTGACTTGATTCTTCTCCCTAGAGACCCCACTGTTACCATTTTTGTGCATTGGTCCAGAGGTAGCCAATTAATATACAAGCATATTCACATAAATAGTAGCATGTGTTCACTTTACATTAAAACCAAGTCCAAGACAATGGCAAAATTGTTTCATTAAAAATAAAAGGCACAGAACGTACGCTTGTTTTACAGAGTTTGTTAGATAAAAATGCTATTCAATAAAAGTATTAGGGTAATGGGATGAACCTATAAAAATGGTGGCATTTCTCTTAAGTAGATATTGCTTTATTTAGATCAAGTGCAATATTAATATCGCAAGTTTGGAGATCTGAAAAATATACACGGACTTGGCTATGACCTTCACTAGCTGTGTGATGTTAGCAAACTCTCCACTCCTCTGAACCTCTCATTCCTTGTCTGCAAAGGGGAGAAGAATGTCTCTGTCCAAGGGTTGGTGCCAGAGATGAATAACGTAAGATACAAAAGGACCCGAGACATGGGAATATTCAGTGAAAGTAATTTGCTTATCCTTTTCTTTGCCTGCCCATATTATGATTTATTGGGGCAACTCCTCAAACAATAATATCTTTTTGTACTCTATTTGGTTAAATGTGATGGCTTAAAAAAGAGACAGAGAGAGAGAGAGAGAATACTATACAATCCAATAGTCGTTTTCCTGATTTATTAATACCTGCCTCCCATTCCCCACTTCTTTGCTGTGTTCTTACATGGATGGAGTATGTGAACATTCATTTCTGTCTGTCTTCCTAGTCCATTCTGGTGATTATGTGAACAGTGATTTTAGGGGATATGCCAAGTGTCCAAGCACCCTCTGGCTCTCAAACTTTTTTGAACCTCCCTCAGGCATCTTTTGAACTACCTATTGACTGGCAACCCATTGAAATGTTATTTAAAAATCAATATTATTTTTTCATTAAAAACACCCCCACCAGTCTCTCCCAGCTGCCGTGCTTCTGAATATGAGGCCTCTTCTTACCTCTTTGGGTTACACAGTGACCTCCCACTTCACTCTAAAGATTATGTGTCCATGTCTTTAATGCTTTACAATTGAGGGTGGGTTCTTTCCTGAGGGGAATGTCATGAGACTTGGCAGTGCCTCCAGTGACCTGGTGAATCACCAGCTATTCGAGAATCTGGCTCTAGAGCCAGGCTGGCTTCACCCATTATTGCTTGTGTGACTTTGAGTAAGTTACTAATACTATACCTTTCTGATCTCTAATTTCTACTTCTGCAAAATGGGCATGGTAGTAGAACTGGACTCCTGGGGCTTCTGGAGGGGTTTAGATGAGAAGAGAGTATAAAGCACATACCATGGGGTTCGGATCACCTAGCAACAGCAGGTATTCTTTGTATACCAGCTATTATCGTTAATGCTATTGAGTCCACTGAAGCCATCCATTCATTCCCTCTCATATACTCATCCAATATCTGTAGAGTGCTTGTACTGGTCTAAGCATCACTGATGAGCCACCACATCCCTGAGATTCTTGCATGTCCCAGGATTATATTCCAGATGATTCCACATAACCCAGGTGTTTGCAGAAGGGAGAGGTTGGTCGCTAAGCCAGTGAGTTCTCTGAGAGTTTAGAAGAGTTGAGAAGAGGCAGGTGCCTCTTAAATGACCCCGGGCTCCTCTCAAGAGGTTGTTTTTCATGTAGAGACGTAGGAGGGTCTCTGTTCCTTTCTGCCATTTTCTGTTGAGTCACAGAAATTCAAGAGGTTGATCACTCAAGACAAAAATGGGAAGAGAGTGTGTGTCTGTCTTCACCGTTGGGACTACTGGTGAATAGATTTGGATGATGAGCATGCTTGTCTAGAGATGTAGCTAAGATCATCTATCTTTCCGGCATCTAAGCTCTTGGTTTTAACCATGGTCTTGCTCTTTGCCACCTGAGTAACCTTTAACACGTTATTGAACCTATCTGGGCCTCAGTTTCCCTATATGATATTTGGTTTGTTCTAAGGCATGGTAACCACTAACAGAGCTCCTGAAACATACTAGTGTCTATATATGTTGGTAATTGCTTATACATATGAGGGAGCATTTATTGAGTGCTTAGCAAATCCCCGGAATTGTTCATACCAGAGAGCCAGGCCTGGCATTTTAGTCACTCCCAGAGGAGGTGCTGGAGCCAGAATATTTAAGTTTAAATCCTCATTCCCACAGTGACTAGCTGTGCCCTTAATGAACTACCTTAATGCTTTCTTTTCTTCGTTTCCTCCATCTGTAACAGAAGATGCCATGAGCTGATGTCTATAAAACACTTTGGAGAATACCTGACACAGATCACTTCATAAATGTTGGTTATTCTTGCTGTATTAAACATCACAGCTGTTAGGTGGTGTAACTTGCCCAGCTTCACACAACTCAGAATATGCAAGAAGAAAACTTGAGTTGGTTTTGTTGATTCCTCCATAGCAGTAAGGGCTACAACAGCAGCATTCTGGAAATGAAGTCTTCCTCAACTCCAAGGGAAAAGAATGCCCAGGTATGCCTGGAAGTGTCACCTTCAGGGCACCTTCTATAAACTGTACAAAATTAAATCCCTCACTTTATTTCCCCAGAAAGACTCCTCTGAAGCATTGCTCTGTGCCCCTGCAAATCTGTTCTACAGAGGCAAAGGTATGTCAGTAGGATTTGGTCTCCCCACAAAATCCCTGCAAGGATGTATGAGGCTGCATATAAATTGCATTGAATGGGCTAACATTGCTTTTATGCTGAATATCAGCGAAAAGTATAAAATGGAGATTACATTTTCAATTCTGGCTCTTCCCCCAAAGCTCTACAGAGATGCCCTCATTCCCCCGCATCCATCACAGCAGAATCACATTGGTGTGGAGTCCTGGATTCCTTTCCTTGCTGGGAAGCACATCCGACACTTGCTGTCAGGCTGGAACAGTGCATAATACACTCCTGAACAGCTAGTTCCTTTATTTCCCTTCCCCCAAATCTCTGCTTTTTTCTCACTACTTTTTGTTCTTAAGATCTATTGCACATGAGGATCACAAAACCAACCACAAAGAATGGCATTCTCGTGGATGCTAAAATTGGCGTATCTGTCTCTTGGGTTGTTCAGGGCAGAAATAAGACATTGATGTAAATGTGGTTCATCCACCGACAATGAGAAACATGCTTATTACTTCTCCCTGAAATACATATATTCATACCATCTATTTCAGTTTCTATTCCCAAACAGCCCTAAATCATTGTCGGTACCTGAGCTCCATCTTGGGTTCATAAAAAGAGTGTTTACTGGTGGGGGGAGGGAGGCGGGGAGGGAGTGTGGTTATGTCTAGCTTTACATCAGCATTAACTTTAGTATTTCAGCAGCCCTTTCCTGCCCACCTTCCTTGCCTCTCCCTCCTGCCTCCCGAACGTGATTGCCTTGCTGGCTCCCTGAAGAGAAGATGTGCTAAGCGAACTTGACAGATTCCAGGCTGGCTCCATATGGCAAGGCCTGAGTTACATGTTCCTGAGACCCCCCAAGGTGCTCTCACCTTATTAAGATGGCAGTAACTACATGCAAGTCAGTTCGCTGCATTGGTTTTAATTCTTTGGACCCTGGGGACCAGCCTCAGACATCAAGGTGGAATTGGACACAGTATCTTCCACTGCACATGTGACCTTCCTCTTCCCTTCCCATAACCACACCGCTGGGAGGATGTTAGGTGAAAAAATGGACCCAGAGCTCAGGAATATCTTTGAGAAACGCAGGGATGACATCAGAAGGCTTCCTTGGGGCTGGCAGTGGAGTCCAACAAAGACATCTAAACATCTTGTTGTTTATTGCTTGATCTGAACCTTTGGGCTGCCACACATAATTGAGACTTTGATTCATAAGTATAAAATTTGAACTCTTCCTTCACCCTATACTGTCTTAAAGTCATGGAGAAAATTAATTTCAAATAAAATAAGCACATTTCAAGTGGATGAGCACTTACAACCCAATGATTAAGGACTGGACTTGAATCTCATATGTTTTAAATAATAGGAGTTTATAGAGTGAATCTGAAAAAGAGAGTCTTCTGATGGCTTTTCACTTTAACCAAGACATATAGAAAGATTTGCTACCTTTATAGAATGGAGTTTCCTATATTCTGAGCAAATTGTAGTTATGTAGAATGGAGAAGAGAACACTAAGAAGTCAGAGAGTCACCTTATTTGAATAGCTAAAACAGATAGCAAAAGACAGATGGACAGAATTTACTCCAGATGACCCAAGGAAGGAAAAACTATCCAAAAGGAAGGGTGTTTTAAGGGAGTGAGGGGTGGGAGGAGAATTAGGGCACTAGTGTAGCAACCTGAGATGCTAGAAAGTGTGAAGCGTGCAGGATGGAATGGGTCTTGCCATGGATGGAGAGCGGAAGGCCCTTGTGCAGTGTCTCAAGTTCCTTCTAGTCCTCAGGTGCGAGCATTGATACTCTCATAGGAGATGACTTCCAGCACAGGCTGAACTGATCATAGTTATAAATTATTCAGGTCATTTCCAGGGTCCTTTTTTGCCAGTTTTTCGCTAGATGCAACACAAACCTCAATTTTTTTAATATGGGGAATTGAATCAGTTTGCTCTTCTTCTTGCTAAAAGTCACCCAAAACTCACTACAGTTGTTGCTGGATTTGTTTGTGTCCTACTGGCTAAATAAATGAATCCTGTTCAAATGCCAGTGATATCCTGGAGATTCTGATAACCTCCTTTGCATGAATGTTAATTCAAGTAGTAAAGGTGAAGGACTCTATCATTTACTTGGTTCCTGGGATGTGCCAAGCATTTTATTAGCCTTTCTACGCATGCACTCTTACTTAAAGCTCCCCGTTACTGTGGAAAAGTAGAAGAGTTTATTCTCAATCCTAAAACAGGGCAGTGAAGTCATATGCAGGACTTCACTCAGATAGTAATGGCGGGCTCTGGTTCAGACCCAGATATTTGACTCTACAGTATTTGTTTCTTCAGCTCCACCCTCCTCGGGACACTTTAACCCTCCAATGAGCCCTTGTCTGCTTGAGAAGACTTGGGAGCCATCTTCCTTATGGGTAACAGCGGATAGATGGACCTGGGGTGTGAAGTATGAAACAGGCCTTGCTCCTCTGGCCACAGCTGAGAGATGGGAGGATGCAACTCTCTTTTGCTCCACTCCAGGTCCAGCCTATGTAGGCAACTGTAGCTTTTTTCTTTTTTCTTTTGAGACAAGATCTTGCTTTGTCTGGAGTGTGGTGACCTCAAACTCCTGGGCTCAAGTGGTCCTCTCACCTCACTTCCCAAGTAGCTGAGATTACATGCATGCCATCATGCTGGGTTTTTGGTTGTTTTGTTTTTATTTTTGTATGTATGTATCTTTGTATGTATGTATGCCTTTATATTTATTTGTTTGTTTGCTTGTTTGTTTATAGAGATGAAGTCTCACTATGCTGCCCAGGCTGGTCTTGCACTCCTGGCCTCAAGCAATCCTCCTGCCTTGGCCTCTCAAAGTGTTGGAATTATAGGCATGAGCCATAGCACCTGGCCTTGAGTTTCATAAGTGTGGTAAATGGCATCAACCCCATCTCCTCCCAAGCATGCTGATTCATAAGAGAGATGCATGTAAAAAGTCTTCCCCAGAAGACCCCTCTATAATTCACTTTAATAATTTTTTTTAAAAATTTCAGCTTAAATTTGGAGTTGGATCTGAGATTTCCCTCTTCCCCGTCTGTGTCAGCAACGGTTGTTAAATTCATAGGAAACTGCAGATGCTGGACTTGGTCAGAAGTGAGGCTGAGATGTAGGTGCCAGTCCCAGCCTAACATTTGTTTCCTGAAGTGTCTACTCGGTAAACACCTGCCTTTTGCTTTAGCAGTCGACTTAAGCTATTCATTATTGCATTCTTGAGGAAAGGTGAAATATCCTGAGTCTTTGACTATTTGTGAAGCCTATGTGTTTTGGAAGAGTCACGCACACTTGCTAAGTTCCAGTTTTCTGAGCTTCAGGTGGGGCTATTCATCCTGCCCTGTCCACCACAGAGCCATGCGGAGCAACCTAGGGTCAAGGCTGGAGCAAGAGATTTGGGGCATGACAGGTCTGAAATCCAGTCCTTCTGTGTTTTCTGTCAACTTCAGTTTCCCTATCTGTAAACTGAGGCTAGAAATATGAACCTTGAACCATTTAGAGGATTGAGATAATGCCTATATAGCAGGTATTCAGCCAGTATTGATTCCATTTCCACAAATGAGAAAGTGAATAATAGTCCTTTGGGGAAAATAAGTGTGCTAGAAATATTAGTTCTTTGTTCTAGTGGTCACCAGCTTTTTTTCGTTTTGTTCTGTTTTACTTTTATGCTATTTACTTCTTAAAAGCTGCAAGCCTTGTTTCCATCACCTCCTTGTTTCAAGCACAGACTCATTTTCAGCTGCGGATTCCCTCTTGCCTGAAGGCCTTGGTGCCGCATGAGCAGATTCGGCGCTGAGAGCTGTGTGAGGAGCTGGAAGCACAGGGCACTTTCTGCTGCTGAGAAATCCTCTTCCCTCGGAGGGCACAGGCGTGCCTGCAAGGGGACGTGGGAAACCATTTGTGAGAAGCCGTAATTAATGATCTGCTGGGTCTTGGCACTTACTGAGGAAGCAGAAAGCCACCGGGAATTGGAGCAGCCTCTTGCATAAAAGTTGTCCTCCCGGGGCTGCATCTCTCTAAGGAAAAGTGGGGGACTTTGTGGGGGAAAGGACTTAGGGAGAACTGTCTTCTCTGCAGCTTCCAGGGCTGCTCCCGTTTGTTTGCTTGTCACGCATGGTATCAGGGAGATATAGGCAAAGAACCTGGTTTTTGCGACAAAACCTCCTGGACTTGAATTCTATCTCTGTATCTTATTCCTTAGGACATATGGAAACTTTGCTCTCTGAGCCTCAGTTTTGCCCGTGTCAAAATGGGAATAGTGTCACATATCTGCACGGCTCTGGATTAGAAATTGTATAATATAAAGGGAGCATAGCAAGGACTCAAAAGTGGTAGGAAGAAAATATTAAACAAGGAAGATATAGCCCCCATCTTCAGGGTGCTTACAGTTTTGTGGATAATGCAAATCATATTATCTATGAAGCATGTGAACTTGTGGAAATTTCTGTAGATATTGCTGTAGAATTTATGCACATATTTCTAGTGATATTAGCTATAAATTGCTGCTAAATTATTCAGATACTTTTTATAACATAAATTGTTCTTCTTTGGTGGAATATTGAGATGCTTCTGTAGTGCAAATTACTCTCTTTTGGTGAGTTAGCAAGAATCTATCATACCTTAATTTGATCTTGCTTGCTGCTAGACTGTTTTGGAAGTTAACTTACCCCTCAGATGACTAGGGGCTATCAAATCTTTGCATATAGCAACAATATCATAAATATCTTCTATTGAAAAGTTATTTAGTATTCCTTGTCCCAACCACATAAGACAGCTTTAAGTATTACAAGAACTACAGATGCTTTTTTTTTTTTTTGCTTGCGATGGGGCTACACCCCAATAAACCCATGATGAGTTGGAAATATTATAAGTTGAAAATGCATTTAATATGCCTCCCCTACTAAACATCATCATAGCTTATCCTAGTCTACCTGAAGCATTCTTAGAACATTCACCTTAGCCTACAGTTGTGCAAAATCATCTCACACAAAGCCTATTTTACAACATTGCTGAGTATCTCATGCAATTTATTGAATACTGTGCTGAAAGTGAAAAACACGATGGTTGTGATTGCGTATCGCTTTCACACTACTGTAAAGTTGAAAAGTCGTACATTGGGCCAGCGTAAGTTGGGGGCCATCTTTATTGCTTGTAAATCAATCAGCACAGTGTGTACACATAGCAAGGACTAGTCATGGCAATTCTAACAACCAGCCCTCCTGCTTAACAGTCATAACAATATTCTGGAGTTTCCACCCCATCGTTTTGAAGGGAAGGATACGTGTTCCAATATATGCAAAATGCTTGGTAGAGCTTCTGGCACATTGTGTCATAAGAGCTCAAACAATCTTTATGATCATCATTGTTCATTTCATCTTTACAGCAACTCTGCAAAGTGCATTAGGTAAGGGATACAGTCCCACCTGACAGGTGAGGATAATAAGTCTCAAAGAAGCTTGTCTAGTCTACACAGCTAACATTGGTTGTTTGCCTCAAGACCAGCAATATCTTTACTCCTGAAGTTCTCCTGGGATCTCTCAGCCCACCCTCTAGTTGTTGCCGTCTCCTCCTCCTCCTCCTCCTCCTTCTCCTCTTCCTCCTCCTTCTTCCTTTTAATGAAGAGTTTGCTTGTGTCTGATTGCCTGGGATTTGTTTTGGAAAGCAGTCACTGAAGATAATGCCCAGCCCCAGGTACACAAATTCTAGATCTGCTTTGCAAGAGGACCCAGGAAGAAGAAGATGCTATGGCAGGCACCTCTTGTCAGGAAGAGGCTTTCCTGCTTGGAGTTAGAACCCACAGTGATGAAGGAATTTTCCTTCCTGGGCGTATTTGCTTATGTTCTTGGATGTGCTGGTAAGCCTAGCCTACCCACCTCTATGTAAATGAGTCCTCCCACAGGCCGGGGATGTTCTGTCCCCAAATTGTGAACACCATGTACAGGAGGTGGGCTTGGCTTTTGCAGAAACAATAACTGGGGGTGGGGCAGCTTTTGCCTGCAGTTCACTCCCTTCAGGCTTTATCCTGGGTCGAAAAAGGCCTTCACCTGGATGTGAGATCTGAAAACGTGCCTAGCACTGTTAGTTGGTTTTCCCAGGTCATGAACCCGGGCCCCTAAGTCTGGAACACCGTGGGAGGAGAGGGAAGCCGCCCTCATATGAAAGGTGCTACCCTGTTGCTCACCTTCTTCAAGTTAGAGGCACTGAGTTCCTCCAACTGTACCAGGGCTGTGTTGTGATTCCACAAGCAGCACACAGCATCTCTTAATTCTCTACTATGTGTCTATGAAAATATACTTCTCAGAGTGTTTTGGGCCCCTACTGGACACTGTAGCAGACTTGAAGTAAAACATGGCAATAGTTAGTTGACTGATGAAAAAAGATTTGGCTTTAAAATCTGGCAAACCTGACATTGTATTGTTCCAGTTCAACCTCACTGCAAGTTATTTATCTTTTGTTAATTTCATTTTCTCACCTTCAAAATAAGGCAATAATGTGTGTCTTGTGAAAATAAAAGTATATTAGATGAGCACTTAGCACAGTGTCTTGTATCTAATACACACCCAGTGCATGGTAGACACTGTGTTCTGTATCATTAATATCCAGACCCGGCCTACCATGCCAACCTTGTCATCTGCATATGTACTTCCTGGGGTTGCAGGTCTGGGTTGAATATATAGGAATGACAGTGGTCTTATTGGGATGACTAAAAATAGAGTATTTGTTTAATGTCTTAAGGTTTGGGAAATACTGACATTTTAAAAGTAGGTTTTCCAGAATTGGGGAGTTAGTCTAACTACCCAGGACCACAGGTTACAGGGGCCATGTAATTGTGTGTTCAGAGTTAAGAAGCAGGCCTGGGAACAATTAAAACACTTTTCATCTTGAGAAATTTCACTTTGACTGGTTTGTAGTGGAGGCTGCACATTGACTGTTTTGTAACTTAAGGTATCTTTGTAAACAATGTAATTCACCCACCTAAGTGTACAGTTTGAGTTGGGTAATTGCATACAGTCTTACAAACTCCACTGTTGTTTTTTCATCCTAAAATGTTTCGTATGCCTTTTTTCAGTCTGTTCTTCCCCCATCCCTAATGCCTGGCAACCATTAATCTGCTTTCTACCCCAGTTGCTTTTAATTTCATATAAATGGAATCATACTGTTATAGTCTTTTGTGTTTGACTCCTTTCACTTTGCATACTGTTTTTGAGATTCATCCATGACTGTTGTATTATTAACATTTTGTTCCTGAGTAGTATTCCATAGTAGAATATACTAAGTTCTGTTCATCCATTCAATATACCAGTACATGGACATTTGTTTCCAGTTTTTGGCTTTTATGAATGCTGTGAAATCTGAGTACATGTCTTAATATGTCACACATTTTCATTTTTCTTCAGTAAACCCTTCAAAGTAGAGTTGCCGGGTGCCATGGTAGGTCTACATTTAACATTATAAGATACTGCTATACTATTTTCCAAAGTGGCTGTTCTATATTTCACTCCTGTTAGCAATTAAGCATTTAAAAAAAACAACAACAGCTCCCAGGTATCCATACTACCTCTCTCTAGCATTGATATCTTCTAGTCTCTGCTTTTTCTGACTTAATGACCACATTTGGGTTCTCAGATGAATGAGGATATTGCTATTAACTGGAAAATAAAGAAGACACTTGTCCCAACCCATATGTTCCAACTTACTGAAAACTATTGAGGAGTGAGATACTTTCTGAGTTTCCAGAACTGAGTTGCATTTTTATGTCTTACACATAAAATCTGCATGCAGACTTAAGTTCCTTAGCATTAATCCATCTGTTTTCTTGTTAATAATGAAGAATTCACCCTAGATACATAAAGAGAAGTTTGATTCCCTCATGTAGAAAGCTGTTTCCACCTGCTGCAGACACATTAGTTAATGAACAAGGGACACGTATGTTCACTGACCTACATGCGATTTTGTTTTATAGCTGTAATGACTTATTTTATCTAGGCTTGTGCATGTAAATCCAAATGCACACGTGTGTGGTTTTTCCCTCACCATATTTCAAGGCAGACCACACGGTGATTATTTAATGTTTTGCCTTGCTACGCACTGTTGCTTGTACATTTCTGGAAGACATTTTACCATCTTCTGCACTTTGCCTTGTACTTTCATTTTCTCCTTGTTGAATTACAAATGGATTAACATGCTTAATAGGTTTTCCTTGAATCCAACTGGGTGCTTCAGCTTCCCACATGTGCTTTTTTTAGCTTTGAAACATGACAGGGAATGAGGTGAATGAACTGAGGATGTGGCCTTTGTCTTGGGGTGAAGCAGCTTTCAACCCCCAAATGGGATGTCCCCACTCCCCCAGCAAGAGCCTCCACTTCAGGATATAAGGAGAGGTTTTTAAATAGAAGACTGTTCTATTTAAGCATGTGTCTGACAAATTTTTTTTTATTATGTGAAACTATATATGTAAAATGTCCCCCCAACTCTCTCATATCTGAATATTAAATCCCTTCCTTTCATCTGGGTTCCCCAAATCATTTTGGTTCTCAGCTTATACTCAGTAGCAAGTATCAGTTTGTGGGCAGAATCTGGCCCACCACCTGTTTTTGGCAATAAAGTTTTATTGGAACCTAGTCATACCCATTTATTTACACATTATTCAGAGATGCTTTCTCACTACAACTACAGAATTGAATTGTGGTGACAGAAATGTATGACCCATAAAGTGGAAAGTGTTTCTTATTTAGCTCTTTACAGAAAAAAGATCCCAATCCCTGTTCTATGGTATCTCTCAGTGTGTTTGCAAGTTCACTGTACTGTCTGTGGGCACTTGTGTTTGTCTCTTTTCTGTGTGGACAGTTAGATTTGCCCAGTGAATCTTACCCTGGGTTTCATGTCTAACTGCATAATCTGGGCATAATAAAAGCGTCTCTCTGTAGAATCGTTTGAAAATTTGGGGGAAAACAGGTAAAGCACTTGGCATGTACAGTGTCCAGGTCACATAAAATGTGTTCATTGAATAGTGACCATACCTGACATGAGGCATCCGTCTATCTCTTGCTATTTTGGAGCAGAGGCTCAGAAACAAGTCATTAAGCTGAGGCCTAGGGGACCGGACAGAGATCCAGGCCTATTACTAGGAGACAAGTCATGCAAGAATCTGGTTCCAGCATCAAGGCCCCTGGCTGCCCCTTCAGCATCCTACGTCTCTTCCTTTGTTCAGACTCCTTGCCACTTGGCAGTCAGTTCAGACACACTCCTCACTTCAAGGCTTCTGAACTTGCAGTTCCCCATGCCAGAAATTATTTCCCCCAAGATATCCACATGACTTACTCCTTCCCTGACTACTGTGTCTCAAGCAGCAGTTCCATCATTCCCGTGCTCCCTCCCTTGTCCCCCCATCACATTTATAGGTCATTGTACTTTATATCGACGAGTTTATGTGTCAGTGTTCTGTCTCCTATACGAAAAGGCACTCCCCATGCTGTTGAGGAATTTATCTTGTTATATGCCCAGCACAGAGAACTTTGCCTGGCATGAAATAGGGGGACCATAAATATTAGCTGAATAAATCAACGAAGGGACGAACATTCCCCAAAGTGAGCGTTTCTTTCAGTGCTTCAGTGTTCTCACCTGCCATCCCGTTCTCCTTCTCCTTTCCATGCAGAAAGGCAAACAGTACACAGTGATCCACTCCCACTCACACACATGCGAAAACATCCCCCCAGGCCACGCACACAGACACTGTGCACGTCCATGCCCTCAAACCTCGCCATGCAGAAGCATTCTCTGGAGCAATCTGGATGCTGCTTGTAAAAGCACCTCCTCATTTCACCACGCGAACAACCTAACAGCCTCTTCAGTAAGATCCTGATAGCTTTATTGGAGAGGCCCTGGGTAGAAAAAAGCTGCAGCTTAATGAAGGCCATTTAACAGTCAATCTCAATTCCAAGGAAAAGCAAATCTTTATTACTAGCATCCGATAATTTCTGCTCAGGGATTCCCACCCTTAGAATGGATTTTTTTTTCAGGGCCTCTTTTCTAATTAACTCTGGAGCCTAGATTACAAGAGGCCAGCCTTGTGAATGGAGGGGGCATCTTGGCGGAAGTAAGCACTGGAGGTGATGTTTAATTAAAGAGAAGCTGTTAGAAGGAAGAGACCCGAGCAGGCTGCAGTGCTAATCCTCCTGCCTTGCTCCCGCATCCCCGCATGATTGTGATTGATGAGCTGGTCCTCCGGACGTCTTCATCTGCAGTGTGCGCTGATACCCTCAGGCAGAAGGGGCTTCAGCTGTCTCAGCACATGCACTTAGCCTGGTGTAGTTCTGGGCAGAGCAAAGGGATAGCTAGACCGTTCCTTTTTCTCTGATTTTTTTTCTCCTCTTCTTTATCTCCTTTATTGTGGCAGTTAGATAGGTAGGTAGAAACAAATTCAGATATACAATTATATACAGGTATACAAGGACTTCGCCATATCAGTCTGTCTACCATCCATCATTCTATTTGTCTATCTGTCATCTATCTGTATGTCTGTCTGCCTGTCTATCTGTCCTATCTATTATCTATCTATCCTCTATCTATCATTGTTGTATTTATCTACCTATGTATGTGTCTATCTCTATAAAATCTGGCTGTGAATTTCAATGTCATCATCTCTCCATGTCTATGTCTATATTTGTCTTCGTTTTTCTCATTCTGTCTGGATCTCTCTGTTGATCTGCCTCTGTCTGTCTCTGTCTTACTGTTTGCCCTTTTGCCTCTCATAAGCCTGCCCTGTGAGGTCATATTAGGGAACCTTTAACTGAGTTTTTTATTCATCAGCATTAATGTTTGAGTAATGTAAAAGCTGCTTTTGGTTAAGCATCTGGTAAATGCCAGGCACCGCCTGAGGTACCTTTAGACAATTATTCCACAGTTGTAATATCAAACATGTATCAATCACTTAATATGTTCCAGGCCCTAATGCTAAGCACTTTATTTGCTTAATCCTATGTAATCTTCAAAATAATCCTTTGTAATAGCGACTCTGTTCCCATTTTGAAGATGAAAAAACTGAGGCTTAGAGAGAGAACTATACATGTTATCTTGAGTTCACACTTCAGCAGATCAAGATAAGACT
Source organism: Tarsius wallacei (assembly GCA_963574415.1). NCBI lineage: Eukaryota > Metazoa > Chordata > Mammalia > Primates > Tarsiidae > Tarsius > Tarsius wallacei. Next base: position 25,770 of record CAUYQG010245923.1, read on the forward strand.
TTATCTCCACTTTTTAATGACGTATGTACAGTGCCTTTCAATGATAAAATACAAGGTCAGAGAGTTTAAAGGACGAAATTCTTGGGCTCTTACTCCAAATGTGTCTTCTTCCAGAATGCTTCTTTGAATAGACAAAAAGGTAGGTCTGTGTCTCCCAGTGATCTTCTGTTATTGCTCTCCTTTGTGTTCTGGTTGCATTCAGTGAACATCTTTGCCATGTGGTCACTGAGCTGGCTTCTGTATGCAGGAGGCTGTAGAACTTACACCATTCTTCTGAGCCATAATAAATGGGCAGAAATGTCTGATTTGACTTGTTTTCCTTCTTCAAGGCAGATGCTTTTCTCATTACTGAGAAAAGAGTGACACTTTGTCTCTCCAATAGATGAGGCATTCATAATAATAGCCGTGCAGTTTCTGATCTCGGAGGTGCTAGCTCTGCTGGGTTCTGGGAGGCTCAGTGCTCCATCAAGGTGCTTTCCTTGGTGAGATTAGATTTGCAGAGTCTCTTCTGGAACCCACAGTCATGTGCCATAGTGAACTGGTCTATGATTCTGGTTTTGCTGTGTACAGTTTAAAGTTTTCTAGCCAGTCAGACTGTCTTCTTAATTAGAGGAATTGAATCTGACATGGAAGGAATGGATAATATATCTATATGCTCCATTTTCAGGTATCAATGGGAAATAATTAAAACAAATTAAACAATGACCTTTTTAATCCCCAGATTTACTCGGATTAGCAAATTCTACTTTGAGAAAGGGACTATGGGAAGAAAACAGTTTGAAACCATGATCTATACTAATTCATAAATCCAAATCCACTCTGGTTGAAGACTGGTTGATAGCATTTGATAAGCCTCAAATTGTTCATTATCTTCAAGCCTTGGTGAACTTTCTCATGAAAGAAAGAAAGAAAGAAGAAAGAAGGAAAGGAAGAATAGTAAATATAATCAAATCCCACCTTCTTGCAGAAATATCTTCTTTTATTCTTGGATTGTTTTGCTTTTACTTTAGGACATATTCACCATCCTAAAACCCACAGAAACTTAGATCATTTCAGTATCTTATTTTCTTGTAGTAACCTAAAAATGAATACTGAAAATCTCTTGATTATAGCACACTTGGAAAGGTCTAAATGCTGTCATTGGTCTAGAAATCCATCAACTGGGGTTTCTCAAGAGAAAGAAAAACGGTTCATTCACACTTCTTACCATTCACTAACAATCCCCTTCCAAATCTGCCTTTGAGGTAAAATCATCAGCCCTCTATGTGTGCCAAGATATTCAAATTCTGAAGCTAATTCCTAAACCACCCACCAACCCATCATTTCTATCTTGGTAATGCTCATCTCTCTTTCTTGGGGTCTCATCTGTACTAATGCCCTAATGATGGCCTTTGTTTGAATCTAAAGCCTTCACTTTTGCTTTGCTACAATTTGTCAACTTGTTTTGGTCTTGATTTGATTTAATACCCTAGTAAGGAACTCCCCTTGGGTTTTGCTTTAATATTCAGTCTGCTCAAGGGATGTACCTCCATTGTAAGCAGATGCAGCCCTTGAGAACTGGACCAGATGCATTTAACATCAGCCAGACCGGTGGTGTGATCCCTCTGATTTTCAGAATTCCTTTGAGAGATCACATTACCCTTTCCTCCTGATCTCTGGGCTGATGTCATGGCAATCTTTTAAATGGTCTCTCTCCCTATCTCTCTCAAGTTCTTTGCTCTATGTAATAATAAATTGCCTCTGCTTGTGGTAACATTCCTCTGTGTTCCACTAAGGCCATGTTCTACCTCTCCCCTCAAATTGACACATCCCAACAGGACTTATAGCCATAGCATTTATTTCTATTTAAAATTTTAAAATAGCAAATGGAATAGCATTCTTTTATTTAGCAAATTTTAAGAAGAATTTGAATTTTAGTAATCCACAATTTCTCTGGCCAATCTTTCATATCTGATTAATTTTCATTCCACCCCTCTGTGTCTTTTTTTGTTTGTTTGTTTTGTTTTTGTCATTCTAAATGTTGATACATATAATCAATGTTATTATTGCCTAGGCTAATAAAACTCTACTCAGTTTACTTCTTTCACTTTTCCCAGCATCTGAGTCCTGTGTTCCATGCTTATGTATTAAGGAACCAGCTCAATTTTCAGCATTAAACTTACCATGCCGAAAGGTGGAAAAGGCTCTGCAATAAACTGACTACTTAGCATGATTTTGTCTGCAATCTGCATTTCAAATTCCCAGCATAATCTAAGAGGGCATAGCATTCAGTTCTTTAAGATTCATTCACCAGTCAGAATATTGTAAAAGTTTAAGCAAGAAGAATGCAGATTAACAGAGATGTTAACAAAAGTCTTTGTTTCTGTCCTTGGTGCTGAAAAAAAAATTGGCACGTCCACTTTTCTGCCTTAGTAAATGTAAGGATGTGCGTCTACTTAATGACTATGTGACAGGGAATCAGACGTTTTCCTATAATCATCTTTTAGTCTCATTTCCTAGAACTGTAGTTGTTGTTGGTGACATAATATGAACTGATTATGGCCTACCATAGAATTGCCCATATGATAGCCACTAGCCACATTTGACTATTTCAATTGATTAAAACTAAATAAAATGGAAATTCAGTGTCTCCGTCATACTATCCACATTTCAGGTACTCAGTAGCCACATGTGGCTAGAGGTTATCGTATTAGATGTGATAGATGTAGAATATTTCTATCATTTCTGAAAGTCTTATTAGACAGTCCCCAGAATCATCATCGTGCAAGACTCAGTGATGCCCCCAAGTATATCCACATCTTATATTGCAAGTTGTGAGTGTTACTTTATATGACAAAATAATCTTTACAGATGTCATTTTGGTAAGGATATTGAACTGGAAAGATTATCTCGCATTATCCAGGTGGGCCCAGTGTAATCACAACAGTCCTTATAAGAGGAAGGCAGAAGTATAGAATCAGAGTTAGAGAAGAAGACAGTGTGATGACGGAGGCAGAGACTGAAGTTATGTGTTTTGAAGTTGGAGCAGGAGATCATAAAACAAGGAATACAGTTGGCCATTAGAAGATTAGAAGGGGAGGGGCAAAGCTACACATAATTCCCTCAGAGTCTTCAGAAAAACCAGTTCTGGTGACACCGTGACTTTAAGTCAGTGAAAATCCACTGACAAAATTTGTGTTGTGTTAAGCCACTAAGTTTGTGGTAATTTATAGCATTAACAATAGAAAACTGAAAGAATCATCATCATCATTGTTGTCATCATCATCTCACTAGATCGATATTTGTTTGGGTTCTTATAATTTTGCCTTCTTCTCAACTAGAGAGTCAAAACTATTTCTTAGGTGTTTGAAGAACTAAGCTAATAAGGAATGATACTTCTTTCATTTGAGATATTCATATTGACTCACGAATGATTTCTTCTCTGCAAGTAGTCCATGGAGGCTGAGACAGTATGCCATAAGTTAGCAATGTCAAGTCAGGGGCTGTAACAGATAAAGTTGAGAAGAGATAATCTATATAGCCTTGCTTTCCGAGTTTTTGGACTAGAGTGGTTGTCAATTCCAATTGTGGTTTTGAGCACTGTGTCCAGATGAGATTGGCATTGCTGAAGACAAAGGTGAGCATCCATTAAATGCTCTTAGGTGAATAAGAACCAAGGCAAGCTCAGTTCAAAATTTTAAAGGCACAGTTCAGGGAAAACTTTTCTGCCCTTCCTGCCACTGGGGGCTAGTGTGTTATTTTCCAAGCCCACTGCATGATTGTAGGTGTGATGAGTCAAACTTATTCTCTGCTCCCTCAACCTGCTCCTTTCCTCCCAGGCTGGGTTTGATGGATTTTTTTTTCTAGAAAATTTTTCTTAACCCACAGTGCACTGTCATTCGAGTCTTTTAAATCTTTTAAATCACAATAACAGCAATAAGAGTGCAGATATGATAAGTATAGTGATAGAAAATGTATATGCATTGCATAATTTATTTTACAAATAACCCTACAAAGGGTGTGCTACTAGTGTCTTTATTATGACAGAGAGAAATCAATGCACAGGAGGTTATGATATTTACTCAAGGTCATACACCTAGCAAGAGGAGAGCCAGAATTTGAACAGCAGGCCTTCTGACTCTGGAGATGGCTTGCATTCCAGAACTCAGCAGAAGATTCCCCTTCCCAGATGCCTGAGCTCCTTAATGTCAGGAACTGTGTTATCTTCTTTTTAAAAATTTCTTGTCTCCTCCAAGAGCCTAGATTATTTTTAGAAAAATCAGGAGAATTTCACTGAAATTACTCATTTACATTTATTTTTGAATCCTCTAGATTCTTAATAAGGGTTCCCATACAGAGTAGAGGCTAATAAGAACATCTCAGAGAAATCCTACAGAATGTGGTATAGTAGGGAGACACCAGGCTGGGTTCATATTCTGTCTCTTTTACTTATTAGCAGCATATCAGTGCACAAATCATACCTTCCTTCTAAGCCTCTGTTTCCTCACCTTTTAAATGGGGATAATAATGTCTAATTCAGAGTCCTTGTGAGGACTTAATAAGATAATGGGTAGAGGTCACTTAGGGTATATAAAGGAATGTATACATGGTCATCATCATCATATTATTATTTTTCCACCTTCTAAAGTATGTATCCAAGTGCTTCTCTGTACTTAATGTTCATAGTCAGTCTTGGTTTGCTTAAGTGACTATATATATATATATATATATAGTCACTTAAGCAAAGTGTATCTAAATTATAGATGCCTTAAAGTTGCTCCAAATTGTATCTTCCTTTAGGGGGAAAAAATCACTAGAGTTCCTGTTGAAATACAAGTTTAAAAATTGGTTGTTTTGCATCAGATCTATGATAGATTGAAAAAGTTAGGATTAAAGCCCTGCATTCTCTTACAGATGGAAAAAAAATCATCTGATTTGTCTGCCTTCCTCCGTCTCTGCCCAGCTTGGTCATTTCTCTCATGAATGACTGCAATCATCTTTGCCCCCACCCTTTCTGGTCTCCACCCTGCCAGCCATTTTGTGGCCAGAGTGGTCTTTCTAAGATACAAAGCTGACCAGGCCAATCCCATTCCTGGAATTCTTCAAGGACCTCTCATTACTTAAAGGATCCTTTCTGTAACATTTCCTGTTTCTCTTCCTATGCCCTTATTTTCTAGTCCCAAATCCTGCTAAATTCCCACCATACATATACCCCAGCCACTTAATCCTGTTCTCTGTGTCTTTTATGCTCTGATGCTCTTATGTTTCACCTCTCCCTTGGCTTTCCACCTAACTCACACCAACATCTCCTTAAGATTCATCTAAATCATTCCATCCTTCCAGAAGCACCTGATATCTTTTATCTCTAAATTAGGAGCCTTAAGATTCATCTCAATCATTCTATCCTTCCAGAAGCATCTGATACCTTTTATCTCTGAGATGGGAGCCTTCTTCTCTGCCCCTATAATAATTTATAGTTATAAAATCTATGACACTTGTTTTGATTATTGACTTTTTGGTATTTCTCTTTATCCAGATTTTTTTTAGATTGGAAAATGTAGTTTATTTAGAAAGTAAATTAGAGAGAGAGAGAGAGAATCACTTCCCCAAGGTAGGGGAGGGGGCCAAAGCTTGGGGAGACATGGCAGCCATAGCTCAAAGAGCCACATGGCTAGACCAGAGTTTAGCAAAGCAATGGCCCTTTATCCAGATTTTAATCTCCAATGATCAGATAATCTTTTTCTCATCTTTGAATCTATTTTACATGAATGCAAAAATCCCCACAAATGCTGATTTTGAGCCCACTGGGGGCCAGTCACAGTAGAAAAAAATATACTGAGTGCATTTCTAAACATAGCCAAGAAGTATATCTTGAATGAATGAATGAATCAATGAAGCCTAGATATCCTACCATGTGTCTGTGCGATTTTAAAAAGAACTAGTTTCTTTCTGATCAAATTCAATGGATAACCTTGCAGAGCAAGATCTAACTCAGAATGTCTATGGATGCCTTAAGCATTCTGCATACTGGAGCGGGTTCAAGGGCTCTTCTCTGACCTCACACACAGCGAATGTCGGAGCTCTGTAGGCTATTTGTAGAGAGTGTATTTCATCTTTGCGGAAAGCTGCCCAGTATAAATATTAGTCAGTTGATTTCACACAGAGTTAAAACAAGCTTTTAAAAGCCTTTTACCTCTCCTGTCCCCAGATAGGTATTTTAGACAGATTCTGGGGGCCTTGGGAGCTTTGTTGGATTTGGTAATGTGAAAGTTGGGTTTTGTTCTGAAGCAACCTTCTGCAAAGGCCTTCTTGGGGTTGATGCTGCAATTGTTCAGAAAGGGTCAAGTAAAATGAAAAATTTTAAGATGACAAAGGTGGGTGGGGTGGAAATTGAGCTTCCCTATTTTGGGTGATAACCACGAGATTTCTAAAAATGTTCATCTTTGGTGCCTATACGGTAACATGGTATTGTGAAGGGGTCAGGGCCTTCGATTTTGAGTAGTCTGAGTTAAGTCCTAGTTCTGATGATTAACTAGCCAGTGGTGGACATGGATTCAACCCTGGCTCTGTGATACCCAAACTAATGGGTATAACTAGCACTGTCCAAAAATATATATTTAACATGGATCACAGAAAGGACACACTTATGTAGTTTAAATTTTTTTCTAGTATTCATATTAAGCAAAGTAAAAAGAAATAAGTGAATTTAGTTTCAATATTTTGTTCAAACCAACGTATGCCAATATAAAACCAAGAATATCTGATTTACCCAGTATATCCAAACCATAACCATTTCAACATGTAATCAGAATAAAACTACTAAAGAGGTACATTGCATTATTATCCTTGCACTATGTCTCTGAAATCTAGTGTGCAGTTTACATTTACAACACATCTCCTTTAAGATCAGTCACATCTCAACACCTCAGTGACCACACATGACTAGTGGTTGCCACATTAAGACAGGGTGAAAACACAATGCTTGAGCAGATCTCGCAAGTTCTTACACTTATTCTAACTGGGATTACAATAACTGTCTCATAGAGAGCAAGTGAGGTCACATGAAAATTTACATATGCCCCAACTTTCTCCTCTTAAGTGTAAACAACAGAAAAGAAAACAAGATGTCACAGCATCCTTTGCTGGTTTACTTGGTTTCTATATCTCCATCACTGGATCTCAGGCCCCATGAAGTAGGCAGTGACTTTACTCAGCACTCTGTCTTCAGTGACTAGCATATAATAGATGCATTAGCTTCTTGAGGCTACCATAACAAAGAATCACAGACTGTGTGGCTTCAAGAACAGAAAATTACTCTTTCACAGTTCTGGAGGCTAAAAGTCTGAGATCAAGGTGTCGGCAGGGCTGGTTCATTCTGAGAGCTATGAAGATCTTTCCCAGGTCTTTATTCAAGCTTCTTGTGGTTTACTGGCAATCTTTAACATTGTTTGGCTTGCAGAAGCATCACCCGAATCTCTCCCTTTATCTTCACCTGGCCTTTTCTCTGTGTATTCATCTAGATCCAAATCTTCTGATTTTATAAGACATGGTCATATGGAATTAGAAACCCATCCTGCTCCCTAACCAGGTATAACATCATGCTAACTAATAGCATCTGCAACAACCCCATTCCCTAATAAAGTCACATACTGAGATACTGGAAGCTGGGCCTACAATATTTGAATTTGAAAACAATTCAACCTATTACAGTATGTGTTCAATAAATTTAAGTCAGACACATGAATAAATAATAAATACATAAATAACTAAAGAGAATCTTTTGGCTATGCTGACTGGGTTCCAAGAACATTCCATTATCTCTGAAAAAGACAGACATATTAAAAATCAAATAAGGAAAACCAGTAAGTAAAGAGGATGAATGCCGCTGATGGGCAGTTATACTCTGAAAAAACACATGCACCAGAATCACAATTCAAAATATATGAAGACTGTTCTTTGATCATGTTTTGAATTAAACTTATTTAACTTCCATCAGCCTCAGTTTTCGTAGCTGTAGCCACCTCAGTGTTGTTCAGAAAATTTACTAAAATGTCTTCAGTTGCACACAATTAGTTGGCTAGACTTTTGAGCTGTTTGCATCTGAATAAAATTGCTTCTTGCTATGCCACTTTCCTCTGACCTACCAATAGGGCAAACTTTTTCCATATTTCTGAAAACCCACTGTCTTCCTTGGATCTACCTTGACATCATGCAAAATCTCTTCTTCCTTAAGTCATCCTGGCCCTGCTGTACTCCACACTGCAACCCTCTCAACTCAGCATTCAATCAGGCAGGCGTCCTTAAGAGACCACATATCCTTAGCTACAGAAAAATAGCATGTAGGCACTGATCAAGTATTTGAAGAATTTTGGGTTCCCCAATCTCAAGCAGCACATTGGTTGATGTACAGGCTTAGAGATCCTTATATTGGGATGGGGCCAGTTACGAAACTCGGCTCTTTACTTGGGAAGATGGAGCTGTTTGGTTTTGATTCCTCTGAACGTACAAAAAGAGTAAGAGCTGCAATCGTGGACTGCTTATGCTTAGTTGGGCTGTGTTGAACTTGCAGGGCTAATGAAGTTATTTCCCCGTTGTTCTGGTGAGAGGGCTATCCACTTTGTGTTTCAATTGTCATAATGTCCATATTCAATTTTTTTTCTTCTTTTTTTCTTTTTTGAGGAAGCAGGATTTATCGAGAGGACAGAAAAGCTCCCAAAGTGGGCTCTTATTTCCTACTTAAAAGTGTATGGGATAGGAATGGAGAAAACCCAGAAATGCGTCATGCAACCAAGCCTATTGTTGTAGCTTGTTTGGTCTTAGAGATGAAAAACTTAGGAAGCAGTTTGGTGCATTACAGATATATCTAGGGTTCAAATTCCAACAGGAATATTTATTAACTATCCAAACTTGGGCATGTGACTGAGTTACCTGGGCCTCAGCTTCTTAGTTAAACAGGCATGAGTGATATCCATCCTAAGTACCTTCCAATATTGTATATAAGGTTCAAAAAGATAGAGTGTAAATGCTCCCAGTGGCTTTTACATCCTTTCCTTGGCTGAGTTGTTGGGCTGATGGTGACGGAAAAAATAATGATCCTCTGTACATTTACTTGAACTGACCACCTTTTTCCTCTATTTATTTCTTCCCCTTCAAGCATTTGAGTTGCTTCAAGTAAGAAGGTAATGTCATGGCGCACTTTAAATTGTCACCTCCCTCTCTTCTTACCTTTCTCCTTTCTTTCCTTTTTAAGACCAGAGAATGCATAAATAGCTTCATCCTGGCATGTATCCCTGTTGCATTTACTCTTTGTTGTAACCAAGACATATTAGGTCACCCACTCTGTGTATGTCATTCCTATTGTGCTTAGTACATGGTGTTCTGTAAGACAGACCTGAGTTTCCGCCCTCAAGAGTCTTACAATCCATTAGCTTCCAGGTCTCTAGCTCAGCCCTGTGTTCTGTAAATGCTGTGACTCTGAAAATGTTCCCATTGTTTTTACTTTGTTTTCATTGGTTCTGCCACTCTGAATACGAGATATTTTACCCTAACATTTAACATTACAATTGACCTTTCTACATATTGTTTTGTCAGTCTCTACCACACCATCTGGCTGTCCCCTTCAACTTTCAGGTTAGACATCAGTTCCTCTGAAAAACCTTTCTTGATAAGCTCTGTAGTTCCTCATATTTATCTTCTCATGACATTTATCCTATTGCACTGTAGATTCCTGAACCATTCTATGACTCCTGCCTTCTTGTAGCTAGGGAGGCACCTGGGCTGTGTTTGTCTCATCCACCACTGTAGCCCCCAAATCTAGCACAGGACCTGCCATCTAGGAGGTGTTCAATACTCAGTTGCTGAAACAACTGCGTGAATATCATATTCTTGCCTATTTGAATAGTTCATTGCCCTTGCTTTCTGGCAGTCTCTCCTAATTTCATTTCTTCCAACTCCAACTATAATTCATTTTATGACAGCCTTTTTTTCCAGTTGGCAAGCTACTAGAGGCTAAAACTTATGCAACACGCAATGAAAGACAAGGTCATATTTTATCATCTTTGCCTGTTGCAGTAACCAGATTAGACATCTTTCTACAAGTGAGGTGAATGCAAGCCAACCAATATTTATCATGTCAAACACCTGATTACAAAATGAAGAAGAAAAAGAGAGAAATGTTAAAGATGCATGAGACAGGTACCTGCCCTTAAGGTGCTTACAACCTTCTGAGAGACCTGGGATTTTTATGTGTGGAAATTGTATACTTAAAAATACACTCAAATGTTTGGTTTTTTCAAATCATTATAAACAATGCAGAGATGGGAGGTGGCTCCTAAACCTTAACTGTGCCATGTCTCCTCAAAGCCATAGGGTGGTTTAGGCTATGTTTAGGTACCCAGCTTTGAGAAGGGACTGAAGAAGAAAAATAAGATATGTTGGTTAGTGGGGCATAAACTGAGTAGAAAACTTGATAATGTGGTAGGAGAGGAAATGATTCAGAACTTTTCCATGTCCAAGACAATGGAATCAACTCCTTGCACTGATTTATATCAAGAGTATTTATTTTTCTCTTTGCTAGAACATTCCATTACCTGTAACATCATCCCAATGGGAAGAGTATATGATTCTCTTCTCAGTAGTGTGACTTACTGCTCCTAATTTTCCAAATCTTGTGTCACACTCTTGGTGACACTCTGAGTCAGCAACATCTACAGTAGAGTGGCCGTCTCTCGAGGCTATTTGGTTCTGTCTTATGTATAGCTACTTTCTCTCTTACAAAGAAAGTTGCTTCATGTTAAATCTATCAATTTTGCACTTTAGAATCAGGCAGAGAATCCTCTGGATAGCTATGATGAAGTAGGTAACACAGCAATATTCTCCCAAATCATATCTGCAGGGTAACTGTAAACAAGCTATTTAGGGGGACAGAATCAATCCTTTTCCTTTTGTGAATTTGGTTAAACGTAGTATTATCAGCAATGGTACAAGTCATCTAAATTTATCTTGAATATGAGTTTGACACTGATTTTTACTCTGGTGGTAGCAGTAAGAATGTGTTCCCCCTTCTTCTTTAGAAAAAAGTGGGCTGGTGAAAGGAGATAGATTGTGAAAATCTGTTCAGGGTTGAGGTTTTCTCCATACTCAGGTGGTGAAGAAACCCTATTGAGTTATAATTTAAGATGCATTTGTTTGTCCTTTTCCTACAGAAATGGCTTTTGCCAATGTTTATTGGCATGGTTCAATGTTCTACTCATTCATTTGCCCTTTTGTCTGCACAGCTATATCAGTGACAGTGGTGGGCAGCTCTCCCTGTCACTCGGGAGTAGATGGGTACAGCAATGTTGGGGTGGTGTGGATAGCATAACACTCAAAATAGCTAAACTTCCTGGTGTTGACAATGTATTACACTTATGCAAAAGGTTACCATTGGGGAAAATGGATAAATGTTACACAAGATATTTCTCTATAATTTTTGAAACTTTCTATTTAATTATATCTCTGTAATTTGAAAATAATGGGTGGTTGTAGACTGAGGCCGTAGAGTCAGAGTTGCATTAGTACAGATTTCATCATGCACCCTGTGGGTGACCTCGGATAATTTGCTTAGCCTCTCACACCCTCTCATCTATCAAATGAAGATCATGTTTGTGCCCATATCATGGGGCTGTGGGTTGCACTGAGGGAAACTACATTTATAGAACATTCAGGGGGCTGGGCACGGTGGCTCACGCTGATAATCCCAGCATTTTTGGAGGCTAAGTGAGTGGATTGCCTGAGCCTAGGTGTTCAAGACCAACCAGGGCAACTTGGCAAGACCTTGTCTCTACAATAAAAACCAAAAGAAAATAGCCTGGTGTGGTGGTGCATGCCTATAGTTCTGATTACTTGAAAGACTGAGGTAGAAGGATCGCCTGAGCCCAGCATGTCGAGGCTGTGGTGACCATTATCGTGAATGACAGAGTGAGACTCTAACAACAACAGCAAAAAAAATTAGGGCAATAGTAAGCACATGGTGAGATCACTTCTAATTGCATTATTGTT
>CAUYQG010245926.1:0-17664 GCA_963574415.1 Tarsius wallacei
AGGGTGATGGGATTAATGGTAGTAAATATCTGTCTGGGGACGGGGAGACACCTCTTATCAATAAGGGTGCCTGAACGAAGCATATTTGTATACCTAACCCTTAACTTTACCCCATAATATCATAATAAAAAATATTGTATATTTTTTAAAAAGACTAAAATAATCAAAACAGCCTGGTATGGGTACAAGAACAGGTATACAGACCAATGGAACAGGATAGAGATTCCAGAAGCAAAACCTCGATTTCTCAACCAACTCATCTTCAATAAAGCCTCCACTGACAACCACTGGGGAGAGGAGAAACTATTCAGTAAATGGTGCTGGGAAAACAAGCAGAAGATTGTAACAGGACCCCTACCTATCACCACGCACAAAAATCAACTCTAAATGGATCAACGGCCTAAACATAAAACATCTAACTATAAGAATCTTAGAAAACACAGGAGACACCCTTACAAAAAATTGGAATAGGCAACCAATTCCTATTCAAAACCCCAGATGCCCATGCTATAAGAGATGAGATAGACAAATGGAACCGTGTCAAACTGGAAAGCTTCTGCAAAGCAAAAGAAACCATCAAGAGAGCAAGGAGAAAGCCCACAGAATGGGAAAAAATATTTGCTACCTGTATATCTGACAAAGTTCTAACATCCAGGATCTACAGAGAACTCAAACATGCCAAAAGGAGAAAAACAACCCCATTTAAAAAACAGGCAAAAGACATGAATAGACACTTCTCAAAATAAAGATATACAGTCTATGGGCATACCACCCTGAACATGCCTAATCTCATCTAATCTCAGAAGTTAAAATGAGATATACAAACAGCCAATGCACACATGAAAAAATGCTTAGCCTCACTAATCATCAGAGAAATGCAAATCAATACCACACTGAGATACCACTGAACTCCAGTAAGAATGGCATCATTAATAAAACAAAAACAACAGATGCTGATGAGGATGCAGAGAAAAGAGAATGCTTCTATACTGTTGGTGGGTGTGCAAACTAGTTCAACCTCTGGAAAACAGTGTGGCAATTTCTAAAAGAACTTGAACAGAAGTTTACCTTCTGTACGACCCAGCAATACCCCTTCTGGGAAAATATCTAGAGGGACTTAAATCACTCTACAAAAAAGATACCTGCACACACGCTTATTGTAGCACTATTCACAATAGTAAAAACATGGAACCAACTGTGCTGTCCATTGAACCTGGACTAGATAAAACAAATGTGGTACATATACATGATGGAATATTACACAGCCATAAAGAAGGAGAAAATTATGGACTTTACAGCAACTTGGATGGATTTGGAATCTATCATACTCAGTGATATATCACAAAATCAAAGAACTGAATACCACCTGTTCTCACTCATAAATGAACCCTGAACACCTATCATAATACTGCAAAACATAAATTGGCAGTAGCAGAGCACTGTCATGGGAAGGGAAGGGCACAAAACCTCAGTAAGTATGCCTGATCCTAATCCAAGAGAAGTGAGGTTCAAAGGCCCAAAGCTTCACCTGTACCTAGACCACTTGTGTATCCAATCCTGACTTGTATCCCACATTTTTAAGATAAATTTCTTAAAAATCTGGGCATGGTGGCTTACGCCTGTAATCCCAGCACTATGGGAGGCAGAGGCAAGAGGACTGTCTGAGCCCAGGGGTTTGAGACCAGCCTGGAAAAATTGGCGAGACCGCATCTCTACAATAAGTCAAAAACTTAACTGGGTGTGGTGGCGCACACCTGTAGTTTCTACTTGGAAAGCTGAAGCAGAAGGATCACCTGAGCCCAGCAGGTCAACGCTGGCATGACTGTGAGCATGCCACTGCACTCCAGTCTGGGCAAGAGTTTGAGACTCCAACTTAAAAAAAAACTCATAAAAAATGATAAAAATTTTTAAGAATGGAAAGGCACACACATGGTCAACATAGAAAATGAGGATCTTGAAATAACTATTCATACAATAAAAGTTAATGATCAGTGACCACTTCGGCAGCACATATACTAAAACTGCAATGATACAGAGATTAGCATGGCCCCTGCACAAGGATGAAAAATCATGAAGTGTTCCATATTTTTGGGAACCAGAACATTACTCACAATAGCACAGGGAAGAACCCAGTAGACATAGGACATTGCCAGGGGAGGGGGTGACCCATAACAACATAAAGAGTTCCTCATCCTAAACCAGGGGAAGGGACGACTAGTTGGAGGCCCAAACTTCACCTACATATAGATTACTTATGTATCTACTCCTGACTTACACCCCACATCTTTACAATAAAATAAAGTATAAAAAAAGGGGAGGGGAGAACAGCTTTTATGATGGAGACTATATTGAAAAAATTTGTTATCCAATAAAACATATGCAAACTGACTTGAATGGATTTAGAGTTGATCATACTCAGTGATCTATCACAGAAACAAAGAACAGAATGCCATATATTCTCACTCATAAGCGGACCTTGAGCAATTATCATAATACTATCAGAAAGGGATTGGCAGTAGTGGGAAGCCAGGGAAGGAGGGAGGGGAGGTGAGATTTACAGTTGAGGGTAACTGCAAGGGGTGGGAGGGGCACACCTCATCAGCAAGGGTACCTGCATAATCAATGTTTGAATACCTAACCTTGAATTGTACCCCACATCTTTAAAATAAAAAAAAAATTTAATAAATAAAATAAGATAAAACAAGTCACTGGTGTATATAGGTGAAATAAGATTCAGTATTTATATTATGAATAATATGTATTCATTATGCTTAAATTTTTCCATAATAAAATTTCTTTTAAAAAAACATGCAAACTGAAAAAAGTTAATGATCTTAGGATGCTGCTTTGATATGACAAATGTCTAAAGATAGACAAGACTTGTAGCATTGTGTGGAAATGAGGCTGGTTAACATCTCATTGTTTGGAGAACTCACTAGAAACTAAATGCTGAAGGAGATGGTGGAGCCAACTAGGCTCTGAAAACAGTTCTACAGGCAAGCAGCAAGTTGTTCTGCTCTAAAGGTCCTGAATTTCAGTATCTGCTCCACTGGACCAATGAATTCTTTGTTTGACTGCCTTTTCTATAGGGAAAAAATCTTAATAAACCTAATTAGTGCTGCATTCCAGGGACACATCATGATTGCACAGATGCTGAACCTAGTCAGTGCTTCTTTCTGTGGGGCACACCCTTTTCATTTGATTTGATTTTCAAGACAACTGCAAAGCTATAACCCCCCACACAAAACTTATTAACTCTCCAAAAAAAAATTAGAGAGCAGGGCAACCTTCTTTCAGGTCCCCTCTCAACTCTAGGAACTTTTCTTCTTAATAAATTCTACTTTCTCAAAAAAAAATAGGAAGCCAACTTTATACTTTATTTTCTAGTTAAAAAATATAGTGTGACCCTTGGCACAAAGTCTACATCAATACCACACTGGATGTGCCCAATCTTGTCTGATCTCAGATGCTGAGCAGGGTCTGGCTTGATTAGTTCTTGGATGGGAGATCATTGAGAAATACTGGGTGTTAGAAGCTTTTTAAAAAACTCAGTGTGTAACACAATATAGTCAATCATCTTATTGTCACTCTTTTCACAATTGGATGGTACATTTAATTCTTCCATTTGCGGAGATAGGTGCTTCTGGCTTAAATCACTAGTTTCCAGGAGAGAACAACTTCACCTGGGACACAGTGAAAATTCCATTGTCTCTGAGGTCATTCTAGTCATCTCTCAAATGCCCAGCCATTCTACAAGTCTTACCCACCAATTCCTTCTCCCATCCCCAATAAATATGTCAACCCTCTGACAGTTGGATTTCCATAGCCTCACATTTCATCTCACATTCATCCAAAGGTTTATAAACTATTTTGGAAGTGAAATACATAATTTTGGAGATAGACACTTTCTACCATGACATTCTAACATATTTCTGTAGTGACATCCATTGTTTATACACCTCCCTCACAATGAGTTAGGAATTACCTTTCACCTCAGCTAGGTTTTTTATTTTCATATCTTGGCCCTATCGACTCTTGACATATAATGAATTTTATGCTATTACTATAAAATGTGTACTTTATTTTAAATGACTCCCTCTCCACCTAATTTATCCTTCTAGCATTTAAGTATATTATATATATCCTAACATGAAATTGCAATAAACACACACACAATACTTTTGGGCTCCTTTTATATCCAGCTGCTGCTACCTTCTCTATTTTGGAATCTGAGTGGAGGGTGGAGTCCATTCATCAGTATTTCTCCTCATCCCACAGCATCCTCATTTCACTCCAATCTCATTTTTAGTCCCTTAATTCATGGGCACCATTGCTGCCGTCAACAGTTCTAATCCAAAAGATCACAGGAAATGTCACTAAAGCTCAGCAGAATTTGGCTGCTTTCTGCTTGTGAAGCCCTCCCCAGAAACTTTTCACTGCTGTCACAGTTTGGGTTTGCAGGGAGTTGGTTTGGAGATGGAATTTAGTGTGCAGGATGTTCATGAGGGAGAAACATCAGGATCCACATCTGTGGAATGGAGGGGGAGGAAGCCATCATGTGGAGTGACAAGTTCAGCTGCAGTATAGCCCCATGTTGTTGCTAGTCGCAGATGGAGCTGCAGAGCTGATAAGGCCTCCCCAGTGTGTCCAAAATAGATTCAAACAGCCAAGTCTACAGAGTTCTGCCTTCACTAATTACTGTGCATCCACAGCCCTGTGGAGCATGTGACTTCGCAGTTGAGGCAGCCTCTGAATGTGCCAGTAGTTAAAGTCCTTCAGGGAACTTGTGAAGGGCACTTGCCATGCTGTGGCATACTCCTTCAACATAGGGAGCAAGAGAGATGATGGCCCCCAAACAGCTCTGGGCCCAGATTGTGGGACAGAGTTGCCTGACCCTGGCTGTGGTCTGAGAAGAGCAGATGGCAGACATGCAGTCAGGCAGTGAGGGGTGGCACAATGCTGGGAGATCATGCCTGTCCTAAAGGCTGCCTCTGCATACCAGGTGTGAATGTAGAACCCTGAAGCCCATGAGTGGAGCCCTGCAACATTATCCTGCTGTCCTCCATCCTGAAGGCAGGTAAGAATGGCTGGACAGCAGGCCCGGGACAATGGACACTGTGTCTGTGGGCTCCCACATGACCTCCTTGTAGCCCATGAATTCATCCCTGGACTGTTTCTTTTCCTTGGTGCTGCTTGTCTTTGCCTTCACAGAACAAGCTTCCTTCCATGGAGTCCAAACTATTCATGTGTCCCTCTATGTGCGCCTGGTCCTTCATCTTGGAGAAATCTGCATCCTAACCAACTTCCCAATGCCCTGGGTTTATTTTTAGCATCTATATTAGTCATTAATATTAATATTGTCATTATCATGATTTTTGATATAGTTTTATTAATATGGTTATTGTGATGATTTTGCAGTTTCTTCTTATACCTCAGTGAAGAGTCTCTCAGTTCAGGAAGGGTGCCTGAGTTGTTGAAGATGACTGTGGGTTCCACCAGAGATGTGCAGACACACAGGCAACTTTTCCAAGAGGCCCAGGAGCAGGGGACCAACTTGTGCTGTCGTGGGAGTACCCAGGAGGTGGCCATTGTCCCTTCTGAGTTTCTGGAAAGATTCATAAGTCCACAGCAGTACCAGAAAATTCTAGGAGTGGACTAGAAGTTAGCCAGGGTGTCCTTGGCTTACTAGAGCCACCAAAATGATTTCTAAGTCAATTCAGGAATCCAGGGACTGCTCTTGCTGGCAAGATGGGGGCACCTGTGAGTGGCATCCCTGTTCCACCTGAGACTCCTAGATGTCTCCATCTCATGTCAGGGACCAGGAACTTCAGTGCCTCTTGGACAGACTGGACAGCCTGTCCCTCTACACAATGTGTTGCTTCAAATCAGTAGCCTGGGAACCACTATGGACCACATGGAAGGGAAGGACAAATTCTTAGACTTGCGTGAGCCTCCAGACCAGCTCTGAGTTTTCTTAGGTGCCCAGGAAAGACTTATCCTTGACTGGAAAGCACTGAAAAAGCAATCTGGTTGCCCAAGAAAATGAGGAATGTTGTAAGTCCTGCACAGAGCCTGGGACACACTTGCACTGACCCTGATGGCAAGAAAACCAAAAAGATGATTCCCCAGAATATCCCAGGTCAATAAAAATAATAATAAACCAAAGAAAACAATGACATCCACATAAACAAGCCTGTCAACCTGTCTGTCTTGAAGAGTTTAAGGATTAATATTAAAAGGATCATTTAACATAATAATCCAAAGGTGGTTTGGGTGGAAAATCCTGAAGGGGTTCACATGTGCATATTAAAAAACTACCTGGAAAGAACAAACTGCTTACCTGCAAGACCTTTAAAAATTAGCTGGACAAGTTTGGTGGAGGAAGGAATTGGCTGAATGTGTGGCAGCAGCATGTGTAAACTATGGAAAACACTGAGAACCCTAGTCCCTGAAAGTGAGTGACTAGACTGCAGGTCACCAGGAAAGAGTAGTGTGGGAAGGGTTACAGACACTCAGGGTGTGAAGCCATGATCCCACAGACGTTGCCAGGGTGAATCCGACCCAAAAGCTGAAGCAGAAGAGTGACATGGTAGATTTGCATTTGTAGGGAGAGGAGGCAAGATGGCAATAGAACCAGTGGGAGTGTGAAAATCTCTGCAAGGGCGAGTGTTCACACAAGTCTGGGTGAGTGCAGCTGAGTGAATGAAAGTCTGTCTGCAGGGATACTTGGGATCAAACACCTTGGGCTCCTCTCTGGAGGTGGCTGCAACCAACCACTGCACTGAGATTGGAGCATGCAGGATCATCAGCCATTTTCAGGAATCTCTCAGGAAGAGGCAGCAGAGGTCAGCTGCTCCTCAGCACCTAGCACCTGGCCACATGTCACCACCCATGGCAGCAGGTTGGGCACTAGCAGTGGGAACCATTGAGAGGTCACGAGAAGAAATCTGGAGCTGAGCTCCACCAGCGACAAGAAGACACCAATCACCACCATTTTCTCTGTCCCAGGACTGGGCAGAGACCTGTGTTGGCCCACCTGGCTCTGTTCAGCCTCCAACCTAAGACCCAGAGGTGATGTCCACACCCCTCTTGGATCAACACAGAGAGATGGATGCCCCACCCCCATGCTGGACCAGGCAAGGACACATCTGATCCGAGTGGGAGATTTGGCAGCGGCAGCAGACAAGTTGAGTGAGCCAAATCTGATTCACTCTCCTTCCCCAGCAATCCATAGTGCATTTGACCCATGCTAAGAGAACCCTATCAGCCAGCTCCCAAGAGTGGAGCCCACTCCCTACCACAGTTGTGACCAGAAGTGGCAGTGGTGCTTGGGAAAGGAGCCTAAAGTTCCAGAAATGGCCACAGAGGGAGCTCTTTTTGTTTATCTCTGGTTTTGTTTATGTTTTAGTGCTTGTTATGCTTTTGATGTTTTTTAGGGGGGATGTTTTTTAGTCTCTGTTTGCATATGGGTATTTTTGAGGGCAAGTGTACCATCAGGGTTTCCTTGTTTATATGTTTTTTGTTTTTGTTTGTCTCTTTGTTTATTCATTAGTTGATGTGCCTGTGTGTTTTCCTTCTCCTTCTCCTAAATCTCATTTGCTTTCATGGGGCGTACATATGCATCCACCACATGGATAGACTATAAGGTGGTGGGAAGTGGTTACAGGGGGCCCACAACCTGTCAGCAGATATTGTGATCTGCAAATAACTTCTGAACCACAGCTCCTCCCATCACTCCTTAATCAAACCTAAAAACTGCAATAAGCACAGCCTCCCTCCCCTGCCCATTTCCAGTCTGGCATCAAATATGAACAAATCCAGAAGATCTGTGTAAGGAAGAATAGGGGATTGAGCAAACAGATGTGAAAGCTATTCCCCCTATTACTGAACAACAGAATTAAAGAAGGAGGGAAAAATGGGAAGGAAAGCCATCACAAATGAAGAAGAATCAAAGGAAGGACACAGGTCCCATACAGACCCCTGGGAAGACAGCACCTGAGAATGCAGACTTCAGAATTCAAGCAATGAAGAGCCCCCAGAATGACTGATCTCACACCACAAACCCAGACATCAAGCTATTAATAGAGAGAATGAATGGAAACAAGGAGCAACAAGAGGAAAGAATGAAGGAGTTGATAATTGAGATGACAGCAATAAAGAACACAGTAAATTAAATGAATAACAAATGGGCAAGCATGGAAAGCAGAATTAACCATGCAGAAGAAAGAATCTCAGAGCTTGAGGACCAAAATACGGAACTAATTCAAACTGTTAAAAACATAGAAAAGAATCTTTAAAAGATGGAACAAAGTCTCCAAGAGATATGTGATTATATCAAGAGGCCAAACCTACAATTAATTGGCATTCTTGAGGCAGATAGAGAAACAGAGACCACCCTGGAAAAAAAATCCCTGAAATTATCCAAGAAAACTTCCCTCATCTCATCAGAGGCATGACTATTCAAACACAAGAGATTCAGATAACTCCTGCAAGACATCAAATGAGAAGACCAACTCCTAGACTAGTAATTCACTTACACAAAGTAGGTACAAAAGAAAAAATCCTAAGGGCAGCAAGAGAGAAAGTTCAGACTACTTACTGGGGAAGGCCAATTAGAATAGCAGCATGCTTCCCTATAGAAATACTACAGGGTAGAAGAGACTGGAGTCCAATCTTCAAACTTCTCAAAGATAAATAATTTCAACCAAAAATTTCCTACTAAGCTAAGCTTCATCAGTGATGAAGAATTAAAATCCTTCCCAGACATTCAGTCCCTAAGAGTTTATGCCACCTCAGACCAGCTCTACAAAAAAAGCTTAAGAAAATATTAAACATAGAAGAAAAAAAAAGAACTATGCTCTCCCTAAGAATGCAGGAAAAAGATTGAAAACACACACATATATCAACCAAAACATCAAAAGAAAACCAAAAAACAAACAGTAAACCCTAAAGAACCTCATGAGAGGAATAAGCCCCCACCACTCAATTATTAGCCTGAACATGGATGGACTAAATGTCCCACTGGAAAGACATAGAATGGCACACTCCAAGAGATAAGTCTCTTGGAGACAGCATATTGTTGAGTCATTTTTTTTATATTCCGTGGTTGATGGGTGGAGTGTTCTGTAGGTATCTATTAAGTCCATTTGGTCAAGTGTCAAGTTGAGGTTCCAGATCTTCTTGTTGCTTTGACTCAATGATCTATCTAGGGTTGATAGTGGGATTTTGTGTCCCCAGCTATGATAGTGTTAGAGTCAATATCTTTTTTTAACTTTTCCTAGAAGCTTTTTTACTTAAAAAGACATAGAATGGCACTCATCTTGCCAGAATGGACACTCACAGACTCAAAGTAAGAGGATGGAAAATAAATTTTCAGGTGAATGGAATATAAAAGAAAACAGGAGTTGCAGTCTTAATATCAGATAAAATACCCTTTAAGCAAACAAAAGTTAAAAAACATACAGAAGGTCACTACATAATGATAAAAAGTTTCAATCCATCAACAAGAAATGTCCATTCTAAACATATATGAACCCTAAATAGGAGCACCAACCTTTAAAAAGCAGCTTCTAGGTAAAGTTAAAAAAAAGATTGACTCTAACGCTGTCATAGCTGGGGATACAAAATGCCACTATCAACCCTAGATAGATCATTGAGTCAAAACAACAAGCAGATCTGGAACCTCAACTTGACACTTGACCTAATGGACTTAATAGATAACTACAGAACACTCCACCCATCAACCACAGAATATACGTTCTACTCATCACCACATGGAACATAATCTAAGGTCAACCACATCCTCAGCCATGAATCAAGCATAAACAAATTTCATAGGATTGAAATACTGCCATGCAACTTCTCAGACCATAGGGGAGTAAAAATAAATATTAACACCAACAAAGCAATCCCCAAAACTACAAAGACATGGAAACTAAACAATATGATGCTGAACAACTCCTGGGTCAACATGGAAATCAAAGCAGAAATTAAAAGATTTCTGGAAATGAATGAAAATAAAGACACAGCTTACCCAAACCTCTGGGATGTTATGAAAACAGTACTGAGAGGGGAATTCATTTCTTTATGAACACACACCAAGAAAATGGAAGCTCACAAGTTAACAGCCTAACAAATCGCCTAAGGGAATTGGAAAGACAAGACCACCCTAACTTCAGCAGAAGAATCCAGATCACCAAAGTAAAAGCCCAATTACAGGACACAGAAGACAAAAATATCGTAGAAAAAAAATCAATGAAAGAAAAAACTGGTTCTTTGAAAGGATAAACAAGATTGATGGACCCCTAGCCAGATTGACCAAGACAAAGAGATACAAAGCCTAAATAAATAAAATCAGAAATGCAAAAGAACAAATCACAACAGATCCTTATGAAATAGAAAAAATAATCAGAGATTATTATGCACACCAGTATGGAAACAATTTTGAAAACCTAAATGAAGAAATTTCTGACATCACACAACCTGCCACAGTTGAAACAAGAAGAAATTGAGACATTAAACAGACCAATAACAACCTAGGAAATTGACTCCATCAAAAGGAAACTACACACACAAAAAAAGTCCTGGACCAGATGGCTTTTCAGCAGAATTCTACAAAACATACAAGGAGGAGCTGATACTAATCCTATTGAAAGCATTCTAAGCAGTCAAGAAAGACAGAAGTCTCCCAAATCATTTTGTGAAGCCAAACCAAGTAAAGATCCAACAAAGAGAGAGAACTACCCAGACCAATATCCCTGATGAACATAGATGTAAAAATGCTCAACAAGATTCTAGCAAATCAGATCCACCAACACTTCTCAAAAATCATCCACCATGACCAAGTAGTCTTCATTCCCGGGATGCAGGCCTGGTTCAACATCCACACCACCACAAATGTAATTAAATACATCAACAGATATAAAAATAGGAATCCCATGATTATATCATTAGATGCAGAAAAAGCTTTTGATAAAATCCAGCATCTCTTCTGGATTAAAAACCTTTGACCACCTAGGCATAGAGGGAACATAACTCAAAATTGTAAGAGCCATCTACAAGAAACCCACAGCCAACATATTGCTAAATAGACAAAATTTAAAAGTATTTCCCCTGAAAACCAGCACAAGAGAAGGCTGCCCACTTTCACTCTTCCTGTTCAGCAAAGTGTTAAAAGTCTTAGCTAGAGCACTCAGACGTGAGAAGGAAATCAGGGGAACCCAAATAGGAAAAGAGGAAGTCAAGTTATCTCTCCTTGCTGACAATATGATGGTATACTCTGAAAATTCAAGAGAATGTCAAATACCTTCTTGCAATGATAAAGGACTTTGGCATAGTCTCAGGGTACAAAATCAATATGCAAAAGACAGTTGCATTCTTAAACACAAAAACAAACTGGCAGAGAACCAAATAAAAAGCATAACCCCATTCACAATAGCAACAAAAAAGAACCCCATTCACAATAGCAACAAAAAAGATGAAATAGGTCAGCATCTTCCTAACCAGAGAAGTGAAAGACCTTTACAACAAAAACTACAAAACACTGCTCAAAGAAATTAAAGAAGACACAAACAAATGGAGAAATATTCCATGCTCATGGATTGGAAGGACCAATATTGTTAAGATGTCTATTCTACCCAAGGCAGTCTACAGATTTAACAAAATAACTATTGAATTACCAGTATCATTCTTCTTAGACCCGGAAACAACAATATAGAAATTCACATGGAAACATATACTACCATGAATAGCCAAAACAACCCTCAGCAAAAGAAACAAAGCAGAAGGTATCATATTTCCAGGCTTTAAACTGTATTATAACGTTACAATAACCAAAACAGCCTAGTATTGGTACAAAAGCAGGCATATAGAACAATGGAACAGGATAGAGATTCCAGAAGCAAAACCTCAGTTACTCAACCAATTCATCTTCAACAAAGCCTCCACTACCAATCACTGAGGAGAGGAGAACTTATTCAGTAAATGGTGTTCGGAAAACTGGCTGACCACATGCAGAAGTTTAAAACAAGACCCCTACCTGTTGCCAGACACAAAAATCAATTCTAAATGGATCAAAGACCTAAACATAAAACTCAAACTTATAAGAACCTTAGAAAATGCAGGAGACACCCTTATGGAAATTGGAACTAGCAACCAATTCCTGATCAAAACCCCAAGTGCCCATACCATAAGAGATAAGTAGACAAGTGGGACCTCATCAAACTGAAAAGCTCCTGCAAAGCAAAAGCTCCTGCAAAGCAAAAGAGACAGCTCACAGATGGGAAAAAAACATTTGCCAACAGTATATCTGACAATGGTCTAATATAAGATATACAAGCAGCCAACAGACACATGAAAAATGCTCGGCCTCACTTCTCATCAAAAATATGCAAACTGAAACCACACTGAGATACCACCTGACTCCAGTCAGGATGGCCATCAAATCAATAACTCAAAAAACAAAAGATGTTGGAGAGGATGCTGGGAAAAGGGAACATTTCTACACTGTTGGTGGGAGTGTAAACTAGTGCAATCTCTATGGAAAACAGTGTGACAATTCCTAAAAGACCTAAAAATCGACCTTCTATATGACCCAGTAATCCCCTTTCTGGGAATATACCCAGAGGAACTCCAATCACTCTATAAAAAAGATAACTGCACATGCATTTTTATTGTGGCATTACTCAGAATAGCAAAAACATGGAACCAATCGTGCTGCCCATTTAAAGTGGACTGAATTTTTAAATGTGGTACATATGCACGATAGAATAGTATGCAGCCATAAAGAAGGACAAAATTATGAAACTTTGCAGCACCTTGGACGGATTTAGAGTCTATAATACTCAGTGATCTATCACAGAAACAAAGAACTAAGTACCACATGTTCTCACTCATAAGCAGACCCTGAAAAATTATCATAATACTATAAGAAAGGAATCCTCAGTCGTGGGAAACTGCCAGGGGAGGGAGGGGCACACTTCAACATTAAGATCTCAAACCAGGTGAAGTGGGGAACAGAGTGAGGCCCAAACTTTACCTGTACAATTACAATTTGTATACCTAACTCTGAATGGTACCCATCTTTAAAATAAAAATTTCTTTAAAAAAACACACTGAGATACCACCTAATGCTAGTCAGGATGGCCATCATGAATAACTCAAAAACAACAGATGCTGGAGAGGATGTGGAGAAAGGAGAATGTTTCTACACTGTTGGTGGAAGTGTAAATTAGTACAGCCTCTGGAAAACTGTGGCAATTCCTTTAAAAAAATCTACAAATCAACCTTTCACATGACCCAGCAATCCCCCTTCTGAGAACACACCCGAGAAATCATTCTATTCAAAAGGTGCCTGCACACAAATGTTTATTGTAGCATTATTCACAATAACAAAAACATGCATGGAATCAACCATGCTGCCCATCAAAAGTGGACTGGATTTTTAAACATGTGGTACATATACATGATGGACTATTATGCAGACATAAAGAAAGACAAAAGTATGGACTTTATCTGTATGATGACCACTTATATCCCTAACCCTAAATTGTACCCCAGATCTTTAAAATTTAAAATTTTTTTAAAAGAATGACATTGAAAAAGTAAAAGAATGACAAAAGATTGTTACTTGTTGGAAAGAGCAGAGAGCTTAATAAAATGAGTTACTTAAATCATATGGAGAAGTTGATGCCTAAGATATGAAAATTGCAGGAAATAAATAAAAGAAGTATGTTCTACTTCCACAATCTGATTAAAGAATCATAATTTCTGACTCCAAGTCTTTGAGCCCTGCAATTGTGGGCACTTCTTCTGTTGCAGTACAATAGACCCTTTTCTAGTTTCCCTCCCAAAGAACCTTCTCAAAGCCTTCTTCATGTCTTTATTCCTCAGACTGTAGGTGAAGGGGTTTAGCATGGGGGTGACCACCATATACATCACCGAGGCTGTTGCAGCTGAATGTGAGTTGTGGGTTGCAGCAGAACTAAGGTACACCCCGAGGCTCATACCATAAAATAAGGAGACCACTGAGAGGTGAGACGCACAGGTGGTCTCCTCCCCTGAGCTGATGACATTGCAAATATGGAGGAAACTATCTTAGAGTAAGAGTAAAGGATCCCAGCCAGGGGACAACCATTCAGAAGCCCTCCTGCAAAATACATCACCGTGTCATTAAGAAAGGTGTCAGAACAGGCAAGGTGGATGACTTGATTAGGCTCACAGAAAAAGTGTGGGATTTCTAAGTCTGTGCCGAAGGAAAGCTGCAATGCCATTATGCTTTGTAACAGAGAATGCAGGGCACTGATGATGCCGGTTACCAGAACTAGCAGTTCACAAAGCCTGGGGTTCATGATGACTGTATAATGCAGGGGGTGACAGATGGCCACAAACTGGTTATAGGCCATCACGGTCAGGAGGAAGTCATCTAACCCTGCATAAAGCAATAAAAAGTGCATCTGAGTGATGCAACCTTCATATGTAATGACTTTGCTCTGCATCAGTATATTTACCAGCATTTTAGGAAGACTTGTAGAGGTGAAACAGATATCTACCAAGGACAGGATGGGGAGAAAGAAGTACATGGGGGTGTGGAAGTGGGAGTCTGAGCTGATGGCCAGGATGATGAGCAGGTTCCCAAGCACGATGATCAGGTACATGAACAGGAACAATCCAAATGGAAGGGGCTGCATGTCTGGTTTCTCTGAAAATCCCAGAAGAAGAAATTCTGAAATTCTTGTATTATTTCCTGGTTCCATGTGGCAGATGTGACTAACAGTGAAGAGAAAAATAACATGACTAATTTTCACACAGATTAGAAGGACAGAGTTGTAATGCCACAATTTATATTTTATAATTAAGAAATTTAGTGTATGGACTTGGTTCGTTTTATAAGATTCCCCTGTTGACCTCTTATTTCTAACCCTCCTCAGCCTTTTCCCCAAGAGGTCATCATTCTCTGTTTTACTGAGAAATTCTTTCATGGATTTGAGGAATATATTATTTAATGTCAGTCATATTCCAGGAACTGCTAAGAAATGGGTAGATAGTGCTGGGGGGGAAGTTCCTACAGTCTGATGGTGGAGAAAGAACATAAGCACATAAGTAAATAATCATGTAACACGGCAGGTGGTGATCAGTGCTTTAAAAAATTGATAAAAAGGAAAAAGTGGACAGGCATGAGATTTATGTAGGTCCAGGCAAGAGCAGTAATTAAGGGGACATTGGAACAGAGACCTGAAATAAGAAGCGCAGGACCCACAATGTTTTCCTGGAAATTGTGCACCTGGCAGAAGGTTCAGATGGTGCAAATGTTCAAAGGAGGATGCTTGTTTCAGAGGCTCAAGTGTAAAAAGGAAGCTAGTCCGGTGCTGGGGGCCAGGGGGAGAGAGAGAGGTAGAGAAAAAGATGAAAAGTGATAAAGAGAAGGCATCAGAAGATGTTGAAGAAGCGGAAGACTTGCTGCAGTTCTGAGAAACCTAAAGACATAGGAAAATATATATGTAAATTTAAAATAGGAAATAATTGATATCATGGCCTATGAGAAGTATGATGGGTTTTTTGTACTTTCCAAGTTTTTCTATCATGAATGTTATTTTTGTAAAAGAAAACAACATAATTTGCTTCACAAAATTAATACTCAAATAAGTCAAATTTTTAAAAAAGACACAAGGATTCCCTCATTCACATATTGTTGCCTGCACTTTGTCTCATTTCAAAAGTCTTCCTTGAGCAGAGATTAAACCCCTTCTTAATTCCACCTGTTGGTAAGTATTTAGGTGTCTGTGTTATAAAAGTCACCTTTTAGGATATATGACGTCGTGTACCCCTGCTCTAAGGACTGCTCTCCCTCAACAAGACGTGCAACCATGCAAAGACACACACACACACACACACACACACACACCATTATGGGCTCCTTGGTCATGTTTCTACCATGCCCTTCTTACTCCCAGCCACACTGATTAGGAAAAGAATAGGTACAAGCAAGCCATCAATATCAAATGATATTTTCCCTAAAGAATGTAGAAAAATTCCAGATGGTAAAACTCCCATGGATGTGTAAACTTGGTGCTCCATTATGATGTGACCATTTTGTGTCCTGGATTTAAAGAAACATTAAAAATCTGTTCAGAAGTAGGACTTCTGGCAAGATGGCGACAGGGCGGCTTGGTCTATGAGAAATTCCATGAAGGAGAACACAAAAAGACTCTAGCTCTCTCCCCAGGGGCTGCAGTTCCCAAGGTCGGCAGCATGCTCTTCACACGGAGCTCAGCCGTTGCCACCACCGGTGAAACATCACGGAGGTCTAGGCGGTCACTGCTGCCGAAGATGCCGCCGCCTCCACCAATGCTGCCCCTGGGCCATCGCACTGCCCATGCCAGAGGCGACCCACAACTTCAGACCGTGAAGCCCATGCAAACAAGATCTACTGAGAACTCTGCCACGCGCTACTGCCACCGTCACTCCCCACCTCTCACCCAGAGCCAGGGCCATGGGTCTCCTCCCTTGTACTGCGAGGCAGCAGCTCCCATTGCCAACTCCCTCCTGTCTGGGGCAAGCAGCCACAGATAAAGATCATCTGGAGCAGTGAGATAGCACCACCTGCTGGTGATTCAAGGTAACAATGCCGAAATGGGAAAAAACAGAAGCTTGATAAATAGACACAGGCCAGATCTGAGTGGTGAACTGGGCAGTGGTGAACTGAGTGGTGATCTGAAGTGCCCTTCAGAGCAGACCAGGGGCAACTGGCCCTAACGGTGAACAAATTTACCGGCCCAAGAAGACAGCTAGAAATCAGAGCTGAAAGGACAGTGGACTTAAACGAAAAGTCTCAGAGTGTGCTTGATTGGTTCTGTTAGTTTAATGACTTGATGCTATTCCTACTGTTTTTTTTCTTTGTCTGTTTGTTTGTTTTGCTTATTTATTTGTTTTTTCTTTTTCCTGTTTTTTTTTTCTTTTTTCCGTTTTGTTCTTCCTTTTCTTCTCTTTTCTCCTCTCTGTAAACCATATCTTTGCATAGAAGAACAGCACAGCAATAAGGTGGTCGGTTAGCTTGTATGTTAGCATCATTGTATGTTTTAGGTTTTTTTTTTGTATGGGAGTTGGGTAGTCTGTAGCTGTGGTCTACTGTTTTTATCTGTTTCAGTTTAGGTCTCTCTCCATTGTTGGTACACTCGTCTGTTTCTCCCCCTACTCTTCTCTCTCCCCACCCCCCACTTCCCCCCACTATCTGCTCCATTTTCCTCCCTCTGTTAACCTCATTTTATTTCAGAGAGTAAACCTACAACCCCACTGCATGAACAGACTCCAAGACAGTGCAAAGTGGGTTTCAGATTATCCATACACCTGTCAACAGATACCAGGACCTGCAGATAGATTCTGAATCATAGCTCCCCCCTTAAGTAAACCTCAAAACTGCAAAAAGGGCCACCCCCAATCTAGAGTGCAACCCCAGAAACCCCTCTACCCCTGAATAGCAGAATTAAAGAAGACAGTTACGTGGAGGGAAGGAAATAGTAGGGAGTCAAACACCACACAAATGAAGAAAAACCAAAAGAAAAATATAAGTCTCACACAGACCCCTGGGAGGTCAGACACTGAGAAATCAGAGTCTGGAACACAAACAATGAAGAGCCCCCAGAACAACTAGTCACATGCAACAAACCC
>CAUYQG010245928.1:0-20147 GCA_963574415.1 Tarsius wallacei
ACATATACACACATAAGTAGAAAATGGCAAATGAAAGAAGAAACAGAAAAAGAAAAGAAAAACTACTGAGAGAGAGAAAATCAAACCCTCACATACACATTCATGCACAAAGGAAAAATATTTTAAAAATAGATGAACTAACAAACAGACAAAAAAATTTAATTTTTTAAAAAATTGAAAATTAAAACAAAAACAAAAACCTGCCTTCTTGTGGCAGGCTCTGTAATTGTTCCTCTAATCAGGTCTCTCCTGCAGAGCCACCTCTTTCACTCTCTCCTCAGTGTCCAAAGCAGGGAAGGAGGAGGGGCAGTAGAGATGGATTGGGGCTGCAGTCCTCCCCTCCCACTTTCATATGGTCAGGGAGATCTCTTCTGGTGGGGAGGTGCACAATTATCTCTTCCCCAGGTATGTACTCACGGAGGTGCCCCAGCCAGGCTGATCCTGGAATGGAGTTCTCCTATTGTGACTGACATCCAGGCTCTGCCTTTGTCCCTCTCAGTTGTGACCCAGCTATGTGGGTCTGATGTTCAGAGGATTATTGGGGAGGAGGGGGTTTGGGTCAGCCCCGGACTCACCATTGATCTCTTTGGAGTCCTTCCTCGTTCTTTTCTGGCCACACCCTTTGTCCTGTGGCTGAATCAGGGCAGGGGGTGGGGTGCCTGGAACTCAGCACTCATCAGGTCCGCCAAATTTGGGCTTTCAGGATATCCCCTCTGGGTCACGATCAATCCCTGATCTCACCATGATGCTTTGCATCATCATATATTCATGTTTCAATTTTGTCACAGAGATTGGGTCTGTTGCTCCATGGTGAGCAAGTTGGAGCACTTTCCTGCCCCACCTTCAAGATGCTGGTGGGTGCCTCTCATCCACTTTTGTGGGACTTTGCCTTTGGACTCCCTCCACAGCCCCTGCTGCCAGTGCCCTGCCCATAGCTGAAGTGGTGAGGCAAAGCCTGGAGCTGGTCATCTCTCCTGCTGCAATAGTGAGGCAGAGCCT
The DNA here is from genome assembly GCA_963574415.1 of Tarsius wallacei. Taxonomy (NCBI): domain Eukaryota; kingdom Metazoa; phylum Chordata; class Mammalia; order Primates; family Tarsiidae; genus Tarsius; species Tarsius wallacei. The sequence continues at coordinate 1,000 of CAUYQG010245928.1, forward strand.
GGCTGACTCAGAGATTTTAAAAATTGCAAAGAGAAGATAAATTTTATTTTGAGAAGTATAAATAAGTATCAATTCGAATTAACAGAAAATCTGTCTGGTGTCATCAGGTTCAACTATTCAAATAACACACAAATAATCATTTTGAAATTTGTATTATCAAGATAAGTTTTCTCATGTAAACGTATAGTTCTCCTAAGAAAAGATTCAACATTAGTGTATACAGATCACACAAGTATTTTCCAATGATCTGAATTTGCATGTAAGTATTTATAATAATTTAGTAGTGCTTAGAAAAAGAGAAAGGCAAATATAGGAATACACCTACCAAAGTTTCTACTTGAAATAAATCTCCCTAGATTTCAACATTATCTTAGCAGATGATAGGTGATATGCATTTTAACTTTGGCAGGATCCATAGGCAGCTGAGATGGTACATTGCAGCAAGTATAAAACTCAGTCTAATCCCAATTATTGTGAGATTTTGATTGTGATAAATGCTGTGTAGATTCCAGGCATGTACATAAAGATTAAATGATGTGAAATATGTTGATAAGTTGTTATGAGAAAGCCCATTAGAAAAAAATAATGTATGATATTAATAAGCACTAACTCCAAAAGAGGGAATTTGGGATTAAACATATAATAGCAAATGAAATCCTCCAAGTAATTAAATAAGTTATAAGTGACAGCTAAAGATACACTGGGAAAGTGTCAAAATAGGGATCACCACAGTAAAAAAAAATTTACCCATTTAACCTGGGATTTTGAAGGCAAGAAAAAAATGAACATTATTTATTGCCATTGCTGGTTGAAATGATGTCTGATAATGAGATGGGCAAACTGGGCTCTTTCCATGAGAATTTGTGTGAGCATATTTGATGGTGATGGAAAAATTGGTATCTTCTTTTTGACTCCTCAGCTGAACCACAAGTCTACTTGAACATTATCTTCCACCAAAAATCTCTGCCTTCTCCCCCTGGCTTTCTGTCTGCATTTAACATTCTCTATCTCAGCTTCTGGCATCATCTTGAAACAAGTTATCAGGACTCCACATCACTTCCTTTGTCTCCTGGTCCTGTTTTATCTACCTACATTAAATATTTGTGATTTTCTGTAGGTTTATAGTATACTAGCCAGAGGAATATTTAAGGTTAAACATTTGAACAATATACACAGCAATTAAAGGTAATAAGGTTGTAAGTAACAGGTTCATTCTTTCTCCCTTCTGCAACAGCATCTGGGTTAATCTCTGAGCCACGCCTGTAGGCCACATGCTCTTCACTCATGGATGTGGCATCGTTTTCCCAAAAACCTAGGTTCTCACCCACTTTTCTTATTCCCCTCATTCCAGAACCAGTATAGAAGGAGGTTTATTAATAGTTCCCACAGACAGAAGTGTAATGCTATGGCTGAATAAAAGGCCTCAGATGAATTTCAGCATCACCTTATTTCAGGAACGACAAACATTTAAGGTAATTGTAGCAAAAATCTTCTTCCAATTTATTTCATAAAAAAAGAATTGAATAACTGTTCTCTAGTATAATATTGTCATCTAATCTATGGAACTACTGTTTTCCTCACTGTCATCAGAAAAACCATCAGACAAAGCTGAACTTAGCTAATTTTTCCAAAATATGAGAAGCAACAAATGCTGCAAACTTGGAAGCAACAACATAAAACAGGCAGTTAACTTACAATCTTCAAATGGGAAAAATAGATTCATATTCTAAAAGGCCAATATATTTAATATTATAGTCATTACCACCTTGATTATTAAAACCTTTAGAGTTAACAAACCAACATTCCAGTAAGTTTTAGTATCATTGCTTTACCTCATAATGAGAATCTAATAATCTTAAATAGTCTTTTAATTTTTTCCATTTGGTAGTCTAATTTTAGGTTACTAAGTTAGAACCACTCTTTTACATAAAATTGCTTAAGAGAGGAGGTTTTATTAAAATATGAGCTAAGATTCATGTTCTTCATATATCTAAAGAGCAAGCAGAAAGAAGAGTAGAATAAAGTACACTTAAAACATGAAAGACTTGGAAGTTATAAAGTGACTTGTAGGAGATTTTAAATCATACTATAAAAAAGAACCTTGAATTAAGAAAAAAATTCAAATTAGTTATCCTGTTAGAAATACAGTACAAGATAAAATCGAATATAGGGCAAATATTTTATTCATCATATGCTAAGATGTTAAAAGCTGGAATAATATCTTATATACATGCTTCAAAGATAAATATTAACAAATTTCCATATAGCAAATAAAAGAAAATCTATTGCAGTAAATCAGTCTATAGGTTTTTTTACCTTTTTCTTTTGTCTTTTATATGACTTCAATAAAATTAGGGTTATTTGAGCATTTATCCCTGGTTCATATTTTATAGCAATTTCTAAGTGAAATCAGCTGGCAAGCTCCAATGTCATAGCTACCTTTGATCACACAAATCTATACCGTCTTTATTCTTCCCTCTCATGGGTAGAATCTTACTCTTTATTGGACTAACACAAAAATATATTACTACTTTATAATTTAATTAATATACTTTTCTATTTTTCTATATCTATCTCATATCCTATCCCTTTGTATTTCTCACTGCTAAAAACAGCGTGATAAATTCAGTAAAACTCAACTCTTAAAATAATTAGCATTTCCAATTGGCTTTAAGTTCTGATTTGCAAAAAATCAGTCTCTTTATTAAATTAGTGTGTGTATGTGTAGAACTGTATGATATCTTTTAAGTGTCTGTTTTTTAATTCCTAAAAGGAAGCAACTTCAGTGATGAGAACAAAGAGGCCAATGAAGAACAAATAGTGACACTTCAATAAAGAAAACGAGAATAAGTGAATGTCAGAATCCCTGAGGATTGGGCCTCAGCACTTAACATTTTGTCTGAACATCTTACAACTATTAAGAAAACATTCATTTTTAAGATACATTTCCTGGTATTAATATATTTTTATTAAAAGTCTTTATATGTTAAGACAGTATAATGAATTCTAAAGGTGGTTATAGAGTAATTTTTTCAGGAGAAAAATAGAAATGTTTTAGATAGCATGCTTGTTACCATGTTGCTTTTTATAAGAATTAAATCTCATACTGCTTGGACTAGAATATGGACTTAAAAAATTTTTAATTTCATTTTTAATCAATATCTTATTTATCTTTAGATTCTTTCTTTCCCAGTATATAGCACAATCTTTTGGCCATAATTGACAATTGTAAACATTTTAAAGTTAAAATATATTTAGGGAGTAATAGAAGTTGATGTGTTATAAATAAGCAGATAATAGTCTCTGTATCTGTATGACTGAAGTCACCTGAAAAAAAAAATTAAAAAAATTTTCCCAGTGGGATATTACATACTGGGTGAGGGCTTTTATATACTCTGTGATTCTAGGATTGAGAATCTGCAAACTATATTTCTCAGGCCATCTAGAAATAGAAGACTGGAAGGTAGGAAGAGGGATTCCTCCTTTTTCCTCCTCCTGTCAGCATCACTCCCAAAGAAGGTTTGGTCTGACCTCCACCTTTCTTTTAAGACCCTCAGTACTAATAGCGGTTATATAACTTTCTCTTTTAGAAATCTGAGAACTCCATGGAGTGCTATGCATGAGCCCCTAGAATCAAGCAACATCATGTCTTCTCTTTATACTCAAAGACCTATGTATTTGCTTCCTGTAGTTTTGTCCTTCATTTATGTCACTGCTCTTTTATTGTTATTTCAACCTCCTAAAACCTGAGCACACACTCTGCTCTATTAAATTCTCACTATTTGAAATACCTAATGTGGTTCTTGTTTTTCTAACTGGAACTTAACTCATAGAACTATGTTAGGACATAAGATTTCTTTGACTTCTTAACAAAAAACATATAAAAATGACTTATTTGTTTAATTTTATTGTTGTTGTTTCTCACAGAAATGTCTAAGTTATAGATAGTTCTAAAAAACAGCATGGAAAATAGTGTCCTGTAAAGAGATCTAAGAATCAAAGTATCTTCTATATCAAGATCAACAAACATTTGCTTTCTGTAAAGGTCAAGACCATAAGCCAAAAGGATATTTTGTAAGAATAAGATAGGAAAGAAATACAAGAGAGGAAAGAAGAATCTGCAAAGTTTATATATGATAGTCAAATTTTTAAATTTCTTATATATTGAATTTAAGTCTTTTATAAATTTAACGCATCATGAAATAATAGTCCTCTCTTGTTTCTTTCAAACATTTAAACATGGAAAAATTATTCTTAGTTTGCAGGTCAAACAAACACAGATGGTAGGACAGATTTGGCTACAAGATGCAGTTTGCTGACCCATGTTTCTTATTTTTGCTTTACCATTCCCAGAACATTGACGTTTTTCCCCATGATGTAAGACAGCTCAACAAAGTTATTTGTATTACAGCCAGGATGAAAGAAGAAAAATTCCTCTTAAGGAAACTAATGGAATGTTTTGCCTAATTTTTCACTTTTTATAAATGAAAATCTAAGTATATTTTATGTCTAAATCTAAGTATATTTTTTGTTTCTTTAGCTCAATATTATAAATGAAAGATCAATCTATCTTGTTTTATGTTGCTCTATATTATTAATTGTCACAATATTCAATATTCAATTATATGTATACATTACTAATTATTTATTCAGTATAGTATTGGTAGTCATTTGGGTTGTTGGCAGTATTGGAGTATTTCAATTAGTCCTACTCTCCTTTTAGATCGAATAATTTCTACTTATCTATCTTCTGATTCACTGTTTGTTTGCTTTGTCATCTCCATCCTTCTAGTAAATCCATCCAATGGAAACTTTTTCTAATTTAAAATATTATGTATTTCAATTATAAAATAGTCATTCATTTCTATAATTTTTATTTTTCAGGCAAGAAAGTCTATCCTTTCACTCATTGTGAGCACATTTTTCTTTACCGTGTTAAATGTAGCCAATGTATGTTCTTTGCTGAAAATTTCACTACCTTGGACATCTTAAGATTGATCTCGGTTGTTTTGCTTCTCTTTTGAGAGTAGTAACATTTTTCTTATACTTCTTATGTTAAATAATTGTGGATTGTTTCTTGAATATTGTGAAGTCATGTGGTGGAAAATTTTGATTTTTGTTTTATTACTCTGGAAAGTATTCATGTCGTTTTTAGTAAGCTGCTAATTTGATTAGGCAAAAATGTCAGTCTCTGTCTCACCTGAAATGGGCAGTAACCCAATTTCAAGAGGAGAAATTTTTTTAACCCTTTAGCCAAGATACTTGTGTATACTATATAAAGAAGGTACTATAGAGAAGGTATGACTTAGGTAATAATTATACCCAGAATACTGAATTCCTCTTCTAGAGTTTCTACTTTCTAGAAATCTTTTCTCATTCTGCAGCACAAGTGCTAATTTTTTTTATTAGAGTTTCCATTTTCTTTTTCTGTGGTATGAACATGGTCTACTCTTAGAACGAATCTGCAAACATGGGATTAATCTATGCCAGTCCCTTTCTTTTAAGTTTCAATTTTTCCATAAAATCTACTGCTTTTGCTCACTCTCTGAAGCTCTCTGGTAGCTGTTTTTGCATTGATTCAGAGTCTATTCATATTATATTTGAAATGATACATATATTAGAGATTTACTCTACCAAACTGGTAGCAGAATTTTACTAATTATCTTTTTAATGCAATCTTCTGTTTAAACCATCGATTCCATTCTAAATAATAATCTCTTTCATTTCTAAATCCTTTGGTGTTGTTTTCTTGTTATTCTTTTGCTTTTTTTTTTCTTTAACTGGTCTGAGAATTTTTGGCCATTTATATTTCTTGTTTATAGTTTTTAAATCCATATTTTATTGCTTTCAACATTTCAAAAATATTTATTTTATGTTATATAGTAAATAATTTCAATATTAAGAGTCCTTAGAAACATAATATGCTGTTTGCTGACTCTCAAGAGGAGCTTTCTTCCTTGTGTGTTTGATAAATTTTATTATGTACTCATATTAGGCGTTTTTAAGGGAGATTATTTAAATTTGTTTCTGTCACATTTCTTTCAGTACTATCACCCCAGGGACTCCTCACTTTTTCTACATGAAATTATCTGGACTCGAAAATTACAGCAAATTTAAATTACAAATAATGTGAGGAGGGCCCATGGTTATAAATTATCAGAGTTTTTTGTTGTTGTTTCCTATTTGAATTTGCTTAATAAAAACAAATTATCATTGGTTAGCAGGCTAAATTTTCTACCACTCCTTCAATGACATTTTAGCTATTTGAGGGTGTTTGCTTTATATACAGGTCTCAATGTCAATTTGTCCCTTCGTAAGAGGCATAGATATTACACTCATTTCACAATAGTGCCTTTAAAATTTGCGTCTGGTTTTTAGGAAAAGCAAATGTCTCCAAAGCATCTTACTCCTTTGGATAAGTGTTTCCATTTGCTTAAGCACAACAATTCATTTAAAGATTGCTTGTTTTAATTTGCATACAATGTGTTTTATAATGACAATGTTTTTAGAATAACTAGCCCACCATACTTGCAGAAGTAAAACTTCAGCGCTTAACCCAACATCCTCTGGCTACTCTAGCAAACTAGTATTTTATTTATCTCCTATAAACTAACAAAATGACACATAATTAGGAAAAAATGGTCATACTGAAAACTGTTGCTAACTCATCAATGATTTATTCATATTCAATTAGTTGCCTTTTCTATTTTCCTTATGTTCTCAATTTCTCTTGACAGATAATCATGTACTCTTTTCTGAAGTCATTGTTTAATCTTCCCATTTTTCTGCCTTAAATATCTAATTCTCATCTCTTTGTCTTCCACCTACAAAATTTTGCTTGACCACTTAAGTCCTACTTTCATCTTTCCTGTCTTCATAACCAAAATGAAATTATTATATAGATGTGGGGTACAAGTGAGGATTAACTATATAAGTAGGCTACATGCAGGGGAAGTTTGGGCTTCTAAGTTGGCCTTCACTCTCCCTGGAAATGAACCCAATACCTTTGTGTTGTCACACACCCCCTCCTCCACCTTTCTCCCTCCCTCCCTAGCAGTGTCCTGTGACTGCCAATCCCTCCCTTCTGCTAATGTGACTAATGTAAACTCATTCTACAACAAAAGACACCTGGACACGAATGTTTATTGCCCCACTATTCACAATAGCAAAAACATAGAACCAACCCTACTGCCCATCGAAGTGGACTGGATAAACAAAATGTGGTACATGTACATGATGAGTGATACACAGTCATAAAGAAGAACAAAATCATGGACTTCACAGGAAACCAAATAGAGCTGGAGACCATCATACTAAGTGATCTACCACAGAAACATAACCAATGTGTTTTAAAGATTATTTTCACCATGCTCTTGAATATTCAATTTTTCTATGCCATCTCACTCTGCAGTAGTCTTCACTCTTCTATACCTCTTTTTGAGTTTATTACCTCCTCAAGTTAACTATATTTATTTTCATCTCTACTATCAAATATGTTGAGAAAGTAGTAGTATTCCTTTATTATTTATGACTTCATTTGAAACCCTGTTGGTTGCCAGTATCCACTGCTTCTTGGTTCTTTGGACTTTTTCTCGTCTCCCTAACCTTGCTGCAAAAAAAAATTGGACTTATCTTACATAAACCTCATGTCATTAATTTTTCTATCTATGGAAATATCCTTCTTAGTAATCTGTTTTTTATTTTTGTCATTTTCTAAAATATAGGCATTCCTCAAGGTTTCAGGTTTTGTTGTCAAGTCCCTTTTCCTGAACTCTCTACACACTAGATCACTTATTGATCTCTTTTCATCCCATAGTTGAAAATATTACCTCCATGAATTTAATACCTAAATTTATAATCGAATGCGCCTCCTTTTCTGGCAGTCAGTTAAGCAGTAATTGCCTAAGGCATTTTTCATTCCTTCCTCTTTTAACTTTGCTGTCCAAGCAGTTGCCCCACTGAGACAATTCTACTTTCACACAAAATATTTTCCTACCGTCACTTTATTTCATAATCACATCATCTATTTAGTCTTTTAATTTGTCTATTTTACTCTCTTCCCTCAATTTATTCTGCATGTTAAAGTTGAGTCAATTTTTCAAGAATTGAAAACTGAAATCCTACTTAAAAACTGTCTTTTATTGTTCCCAGAGTAGAAAAACTGGTTGAAACCAAATAATTCAATAATCTATACCCCATTTACTCTCACAAACAGTTCTCACTGATTCATTTTAGGAACTCTGGGTTCTAATCAATTCGGACTAATCATTTGGTTGTAATATCTTAATTCAGACTCTCTGACTACAAAGAACAAAAACCCACACAAGCCAATTCGAATAAAGAGGTATCTATTGAAAGGACACAAAGTCTTGAAGTAGGACCAAACACAGTTACATATGAGACTTGGGGAACCATCAAAGATTCAGGCAATCTCTTAGAGCTTTCTTGCTTCCCAGCAGTAAATGCATCAAATATAGTTTCCACTGTCTTGAGTCTATGTAATATTTTATGAACGCATGTCTACCATCCTACCTCCTTACCTTTGTTTCTCAGTTCTAAGGTTTAACAGAATGATTGACAGCTGGTCAACTAACAGGATGACTCCAGAAAGGCCCTGTTTCCAAAGAAGGAGTTGCAAACTGGGCAGGCAATCCAAATGGTTTTTTGGTTTTTTTTTTTTTAGAATAATACTGTATTTGCTCTTTCCGGGCAATTGTTAATACAGTGTCTTCTACTGTAATTGAATATACTTCCCCATCTTTCCAAATACCCAAGTCTACTCATTCTTCAAGCCCTCACACAAATGCTATATTCATTTTGAAGTTTTTCTTGATTCCTCAATTGAAAGTAACCTCTCCTTCCTGCCATAGCTCTTCCTCTGAAACTCTTCTATGGCAACCTTGCCTTCCAAATTCAGCTGAAAGCTGAAACTACAGTATTCCCCTACAATGCTTAGGTCAGTACATGGAAAACAGTACCACTTGATAAGTGTTTGCTGAATGACAAATAGCATTCTAAGGTACAATTAAAAGTAGGAAGTACTCCTAAAACTTAAACTGAATCCGTTTGTTCAGAAAGTATGTTATGTATTGTCATAAGTATTCCTACCAAAAAATGAAAAATGATGGGCATTAAAACATATCTAAAATCAATTCCATTTCAGTGAGAGAGAGAGAGAGAGAGAGACAGAGAAAGAGAGAGAAAGACTGCATTTATGTCGCCGTTAGGACACAAGATAGATTTATAGAAAGGAAGACCAAACAGAGAGAGAGAGAGAGAGAGAGAGAGAGAGAGAGAGAATGAGAGAGAGAGAGAGAATGAGAGAGAGAGAGAGAGAAGAGAATGAAATTGAGAAAGAGAAAAGAAAGAACAAAAAAGCATTGAATCACTCAATAAGAATTCCTCATAGTCTTCAAAGGCTATACTCTATGTAAAAATCTTACTTATGCAAGTACCACTGCTGATAAGGTGTGCCCCATTTGTATACTTGACCCTGAATTGTACCCCCCATTTTTAAAATTAAAAATAAATAAATATGTGTAATTTGTCACAAAAACCAACTTTACTTGTAGTAAATTACATTTGTTAATTCTTAGCAACAAAACTCTCTTTTTTAGCCTTTCTATAGGACAACTTTTAAACTGTTGGATTGCTAATCAGTAGATTACATTCTGGAAAGAAAGGCAATATGAACTACAAGCCAATTTCTTCATTTCTACTAGACTTTCAAGCTCTAAATTGAATACACCTACTATTCAGATTATCTAAGGGAAGGGTTTCTGTGCTAGGTGGGGATTGCAGTCTATCATCAAGCAAGGGCTGTACAACTACTACCAAGTGCACCAAAATGTTAATACTCATTCAAATATTAACATGATATTTATATTATACTTGAAAATTAGGAGAGAAAACTTCTGTTTTCTTTAAGACAGTTGCTCAGTACCTCTATGGTGCATAATTGACAAGTATGCTATAATTTGGTGGTGTATTCTGTCAGCTTTTAGGATTACCAACATGACTTGGTCTCTGCAAAGTTCATTCTGCTCATTCTGGTGGTGTTTTCCAAAATTTTACTTCTCATATAGGCTCCCATCTAGTTTATTAGAGCAGTTTATCTTCCTCAAATATTTTAAATACAATTTTTGAACTGTATTTGTGATCTCTGTACTCAAAGTTTTAACTATAAGACATCTTCAGAATGATTCTTACATAAAGAAAGATAAGTAGTCTTTTCAGGGTTTCATTTATTGATACTAGCCTCTCTATTTCTAAAGATACCCAGTCAATTGTTTATTATTATCTCTTCTTGTAATTATTTTGCTGCACATTCATGTTTTCCTGTCGAGGCTAGAAGCTTTTTCAGCAGAGTTATTAATATATTAGGTGTTTGTGTTTTGCCTAGCCATTTCACCATGGGATTATTTTAATTGCATTTATCTTAGGCTTGCTGAGTAAAATTTCAATGAAACTTTTAAAAAAATTTTTTTCTAAGCAAAATTTTTTATTATTGTTAACGATGTCACCAAGGGATGACTTTAACCCCATAAATAAAACACCACCAGTCTCTCCAAAGTTCCCTTCTCCAAAATAAGCATACATTATAAGTATAAATGACAGGTTTGCTATGTAAATGTATTATCTAGAACATTCTTGAGTGCTGTCCCCTTTCCAATAGATTATTATCATTATTTCCCTTCTATATACTCATACTCTTGTTTTTCAGTTTTGTATGCACTCTTTCCTTTGTAGAAGAAGAAAGAACATTTTATCTGAGTTCACGCATTTCTTTTAGTACCACTAGGGCATGCTCGTAACCCAGACACTCAATAGCCATATGTTGAACAAAACCATTTCTGGAGAGGTTCATTTTTACCTTTCAGCTAACATATTCTGTGTATGAAGTGGTGTGTGTGTGTGTGTGTGTATGTGTGTGTATGTGTGTGTGTGTGTGTGTGTGTGTGTTATCAATGCAACCACTGGAGTAGATATAATTCATCATAAAAATTTTAAAACTTTTTTTAAGTAATGATGAAACATATTGTTGGCCCCAGCTTAGTATATATAGTTCTTGGCTGGATGTAGCCTTTCTTCTACTATTAATATGTAAAGGTACCAATGAATCTTTAAAAGATGTAAAGAGTATTTCATGCCTCAACATTGATTATGTTACATTGCTGCTGGTGACTTCATGTTTTCAGTTATTTCATTTTTTTTTCTGGTTGGGTCATGAAATAAACCTAATGGATAACATATACAACTATGGGATCCTAAAAATCCACCTCAAGAACTAAAAATTCCCTTGTGTTTGGCTGACCCATATGTTGTGTGTAAAGATCCGGTTATTGCTGCCTATAATGAATTCTGCTTGCCCTTCCTCTGTGAGCTAAAATTTAGTACTCCCATATTTATACCTTAAGATTCTGTTTAAAGAACACCTACTCCAAAAAGCCTTTCTTAATTCTTTATCTCCAACTTCCCCTATCTCACCCTCATCAAACTGTGATTGCACATACACATATTTTATTAGAGTTGTTTCAGATATCTGTCTCATTAAACTAGAAGCGTGTTGAGATGTATTATTTTCCACATATTCTTAAAGCCTCAAGTAATACCTGCACAACAAAAACAATTAATAAATATGTGTTATAGGCATCTTATTTGATCTAAGTGTGACTATTTTGAAAGGTTAATAGTATATGTCTATACTTAAAGTATATGCATACGTGGTAGCAATGATCTTTTTATACAATAAGTGTCAGTGGTGAATTGCTAGTTCAGGAATGATTTCTTATTTAAAAATAAAACCATTCATCCTTGTCATTGCAAGGTAATTAATGTAAATTTCATTTGCATCTTCTTGGCTTCATTTTTTTATTCTTTAATCTAGTAATCATTCCTAATAATACTCTAAAAAGGTGACCTTAGGAAGTGATTAACATATTTGCTTAGAATAATAGAATAATTGCTTGATTATTAGTATAGTGTTGGAACAAATAAGCAATAGATTAACCTAGAAGGAATGTTTCCCAAACTGGAAAATTAGTGGACAATGCTAATACCTGTTATCTTTTCAAAGAACAAATAATGAATTTATTTAAAAGTTGAAAGAATCTAAGCTCTTAAATGGAAACTGACACTTAACAGTCGACTTCCAAAAAGTATTCTTTTATCATTTTTTGTTTCTTTTTTTCCTTTGATTTCTTCCTTAATATTTGGATGATTTCTGTTTGAAAATATATCACTTACACCTTAAACTCAACCTTGTGCTTTACCAATGTCTTTTGCTATAATACTACCTGTTTCCATAGGTTCTACAATCTCTTCTCCCTTCTCTTCCTCTTGATTTAGTTCTTATAAACTTGTCCTCATTGTCACTCCCTATGACACTTTTTGTTTTTTCTTACATCGTCCACGTCATTTGTCACATCTTCTTTTTCTTCTTTCTGCTCTTGCATTACTCTTCATTATAACTTGCAATTCTTTTCTTCTATCTTGCACCCTGCCCAATTCCTGTGAGCCTTTTCTTCCTCATACTTAGGACGTCTGGTCCTTTTTAAAGAAGGAGGGTTCCAATTCAGTTTATCACTCTAATTCAATTTCCTTCTCTTCTAGAGACCACATCTAATTGTGCTTGTTACTGAAGAAAGAAGAGATCACTTTTTGCAGGGATCTTTCATATATTTCACAGACTAGAGTTTTTTCTTCATTTGCAAAGGAAACTCAGTTAATAACTTTAAGAAGATTAGTCTGAAATTAATGGTATATATTCTATTTTCAATGACTCCCAATCCTATGTCAGTCATTTTCATCAATTTGCAGAGTCTAATAATCACCATTAAGAATATAAAATGAATTTTCATTCATTTCAAATTTAACAATAAAATTATACTAGTTAACTCTAAATAATTTAAAATATTCCTAACCTTTTTTATTCATGCTTGTCCACTTTTATGAAAGTCCAAATGTTGGCATTAGAAATATATATAGTCAGGTATGCTTTTCAGTGTTCAAACTGACACACTTAATTCTTCTCAAAGCTCTATAAAGTCACAATAAAATATTTAGCAAATTAATTGGTTTTATTAGAATATGTGCTCTTTGCCAAGCACTGTTCTAAAAATTATAAATGTATAAATTGAATAGGTCCTTACTATAATGCTATGAGGTATATGTTATTTTGTTCCTCTTTTTTACATTTGAGCAGATTGAAACACAGAATCTGAGCAACTTCTTCAGGGTCATTCAATCCAAGAAACCAACTCAGAGTCATCCTAGTGCCATGCAGCTTCCATTCAGAGAATGTGCGTAGGAGACACTCAGAAACTTGCTGGGCTTCCATTGTAGTTAGTGGAGGCTGGCAGGTACTTCTTGTTCAGTGAATACTCACTAACTGAATAGATGCAGTAAGTGATTAAAGTTTAGAACATAAGCGACCATAAAGAGACAGGACTGGTTGGTTTAGCTTTTTTCATCAGGGTTCTGAATGGCCAATTGTTGATTGTGACAAAGGACCTCTTAGTTAACTGAGGAGAAAAAATATTTGCAAGCTTTGTGAAATCCTGTTTATATAAATTATATAATCATCAAATATAAATCAAATCATCCAGGGTAAGCAATATATATCTAAGTTTTGAATTATATACCAATTCTATGAAAATGTTATAAACAAAATTACAATCTTACATTGATTACAAAGTTAAATATTTAATAATACACAGATATATTTACACAAAGAGGGGTTTCTGCATTTGTCAAAGTAATTTGAAAAAATAAATCAGTTGCAAACTTTTTTTATTTTACTTATGCACAGTTAGTTATTTTGGATTTTATGCAATCCAATGGATATCTAATTTTAAAAAATCAAATGTATTTTTTCTTATGGATAAAATATAACTGATGATACAAAATAGAGATGCCTGTATTTACCACAATATAACTGAAAATTGATATAATTAGGGGGATACTTATACAAATACACAAATGTTTGAGCTATTACAGCTTTATATTTTGTGGTTTTTAAAAATTTTTTGTTTTAAAGATGTGAAGTGCATTTCAGAGTTAGGTCTACAAATGTTCATTATGCAGGTACCCTTGTTGATGAGGTATGCCCCCCCCAACCCTGGCAGTTTCCCACCACTGCCAATCCCTTTCTTATAGTATTATGATAATTGTTCAAGGTCCACTTATGAGTAGGTACATGTGGTACTCTGTTCTTTGTTTCTGTGATAGATCACAGTTTATAGACTCTAAGTCCATTCAAATGCTGTGAAGTTCATAATTTTGTCATTCTTTATGGCTGCATAATATTCCATCATGTATATGTATCATATTTTTTGATGCAGTCCTCTTTCGATGGACAGCACGGTTAATTCCATGTTTTTGATATTGTAAATAATGCTGTAATAAACGTTTGTACAGGTATCTTTTTCATAGATTGGTTTGAGTTCCTTCAGGTATATTTCCAGTTTGGGAATTGCAGAGTCATATGGGAGGTCAATTTTTAGATTTTTTTAGGAATTGCCAAACTGTTTTCCACAGAGGTTGCACTAGTTTGCACTCCCACCAATAGTGTAAAAGTGTTCCTTTTTGTCGCATCCTCTCCAGCATCTGTTGTTTTTTGTTATTAATGATGGCCATTCTGACTGGAGTTAGGTGGTATCTCAGTGTGGTTTTACTTTGCATTTCTTTGATGATCAGTGAGGCTGAGCATCTGTTGGCTGCTCGTATGTCTACTTTTGAGAAGTGTCTATTCATATCTTTTGCTTACTTTGTAATGGGGCTGTTTGTTTCTTTCTTTTTGTCATGTTTGAGTTCCTTGCAGGTCCTAGATGTTAGGCCTTTGTCAGATATACAGTTGGCAAATATATTTTCCTAGTCTATGGGCTGTCTCCCCACTCTCTTGATGGTGTCTTTTGCTTTGCAGAAGCTTGTCCGTTTGATGAGGTCCTACTTGTCTATCTCATCTCTTATGGTATGGGCACTTGGGGTTTTGATCAGGAATTGGCTGCCAGTTCCAATTTCCATAAGGGTGTCTCCTGCGTGTTCTAAAGTTCTTATAGTTTGAGGTTTTGCATTTAGGTCTTTGATCCATTTAGAGTTGACTTTTGTGTATGGTGATAGATAGGAGTCTTGTTTTAATCTTCTGCATGTGGTCAGTCAGTTTTCTAGCACCAGTTACCTAATAAAATCCCTGTCCCCACTGGTTATAAGTGGAAGCTTAAGGTCTGGGAGTGTGATTTTTTTTTTTTTTTAACTGAGGTTTGTTTTGGCTATTCGTGGTTGTTTATGTTTCCATATGAATTCCTGTACTGATGTTTCCAGGTTTGAAAAGAATGCTACTGGTAATTTAATGGGTATTGCATTAAAACTGTAGATTGGCTTGGGTAGGATGGACGTCTTAACAATGTTGATTGTTCCAGTCCATGACCATGGAATATTTTTCCATTTGTTTGTGTCATCTTGATTCCTTTGAGCAGTGTTTTGTAGTTTTCATTGTAAAAGTCCTTCACTTCTATGGTTAGGAAGATGCCAAGGTATTTCATTTACTTTTTGCTATTGTGAATGGGATTGTGCTTTTTATTTGGGTTCCTTTATGTTTATTTTTAGTGTATAGGAATGGGGCTGTCTTTTGACATTTATTTTATAACCTGAGACATCACCAAAGTCCTTTATCAGTGCAAGGAGGTTTCTGACATATTCTCTTGATCTTTCAAGGTATAGAATTCTGTCCTCTGCATAGAGAGATAACTTAACTACCTCTTTGAGATTTGGTACCCCTGATTTCCTTCTCTTGTCTGATGCTCTAGCTAGGACTTACAATACTATGTTGAACAAGAGGGGAAAGAGTGGGCATCCTTGTCTTGTTTTGGTTTTCAGGGAAAATGGTTCCAATTTCTGTCTGTTTAGCAGTATGTTGACTGTGGGTTTTTCATAGATGGCTCTTACCACTGAGGTATGTTGCATCTATGCATAGATATTCGAGGGATTTCATCAAGAAAGGGGAGCTGGATTTTACTGAAATCTTTATCTATATCTAATAATATAATCATGTGGTTCTTGATTTTATATCTGTTGATGCATTTAAGTATGTGTATGGCCTTGTGGAGGTTGAATCATCCCTGCATCCCAGGGATAAAGCCTACTTGCTAATGGTGGATGATTTTTGAAATGTGTTTTTGGATATGGTTTGCTAGAATCTTGTTGAGAATTCTAGCATCTGTGTTTATCAGGGATATTGACCTGTAGTTCTCTTTCTTTGTTGGATCTTTACTCTGTTTGGGTATCAATGTGATGTTAGCTTCATAAAATGATTTGGGGAGAGTTCCATCTTTCTTCATTGCCTGGAATAGTTTGAGTAGGATTGGTATCAGCTCCTTCTTGTATGTTTTGTAGTATTCTACTGAAAAGCTATTTGCACCAGGGCTTTTTTTTTTTTATGTGGGTACTTTTCTTATGACACAGTCAATTTCCTGGATTGTTACTGGTCTATTTAGGGTCTTGATTTCTTCTTGTTTCAACCTGGGGAGGTTGTGTGATGTCAGAAAATTCTTCATTTCATTCAGGTTTTCAAGTTTGTTTCCATACAAGTGTAAATAGCAATATCTGATAATCTTCTGTATTTCTTCGGGGTCAGTTGTGACTTGATCTTTTGCACTTCTGATTGTGTTTATTCAGGCTTTTTCTCTCTTTGTCTTGGTCAGTCTAGCTAAGGGTCCATAAATCTTGTTTATCCTTTCAAGGAAGCAGCTTTATGTTTCATTTTTTGTATTTTATTTTTGTCTTCTATGTTCCATTTTTGGGCTTCTATTTTCATTATCTGGATTCTTCTGCTGAAGTTAGGGTTATGTTGGTCTTGCTTTTTCAGCTTTCTTAAGTTATTTGTTAGGCTTTTATCTTGTGATCTTTCCATTTTCTTCATGTGTGTTCATAGAGATATGAATTCTCCTCTTAGAGTTGATTTCATGGTATCCAAGAGATTTTGGTAAGATGTTCCTTTGTTTTCATTTTTTTCCAGGAATTTTTTTTCTGTTTTGATTTCTGTATTGACCCAGGACTTGTTCAGCATCATGCTGTCTAGTGTCCATATCTTTGTGTGTATTAATATTTATTTTCTTTCCACTGTGGTCTGAGAAGGTGCATGGAAGTAATTCAATTTTATGGAATTTGTTTATACTTGATATATGGCTGAGGATGTAGTCAATTTTGGAGTATGTTCCATGTAGTAATGAGTAGAATGTATATTCCATGACTGTTGTGTGAAGTGTTCTGTAGGTATTGATTAAATCTATTTGGTCAAGTGTCACATTAAGGTTCTGGATTGACTTTTTGTCTTCATGATCTGTCTAGGGTTTTAGTGGGGTATTTAAGTCCCCAGCTGTGATAGTGATAGTGACAATACATTTTTTAAATTTATCTAGAAGTTGATTTATGAAAGTTGGTGTTCCTATGTTGGGTGCATAAATGTTTAGAATGGATATTTCTTGTTAATAGATAAACCTTTTATTATTATGTAGTAACCTTCCATATCTTTTTTAATTTTTGATAACATAAAGGGTATTTTGTCTGATATTAAGATCACAATTCCTACTTTTTGTGTGTTCCATTCACCTGAAATTTTGTTTTCCATCCCATTATTTTGAATCTGTGAGTCTCCTTTCTGGTGAGATGAGTCTCCTGGAGACAACTGTTGCAACATAATATTTTATCCAATTTTCCATTCTTTCTTTTCAGTGGTGCATTTAATCCATTCACATTCAGGCTAATTATTGAGATGTGAGAGTTTTCCCTACCATGGTGTTCTTATAGTTTGTTTTTGCTGCTACCGTTTGTTTGTTTGTTTCTTGCCTTTCTTTTGATTTTTTGAGTTGATTTACATGTGTTTTCAATCTTTTCCCTGCATTATTTGGAAGAATGTGGTCATTCTTTTTCTTTCTTCTGTGTTTAGTACATTCTTTTTTTTTTTTTTTTTTTGAGTTGGAGTCTCACTCTGTTGCCCAGGCTGGAATGCAGTGGCATGCTCATGGTCACCCCAGCATTGACATGCTGGGTTCTGGTGATCCTTTCACCTCAGTCTTCCAAATAGCTGGAACTGCAGGCACACACTACCATTCCCAGCTGATATTTGATTTACTGTAGAGATGAGGTCTTATCAAGTTGCCTAGGCTGGTCTTGAACCTATGGGCTCAGGCATCCACCCACCTAAGCCTACCTGCTGGGATTACAGGCTGAGCCATCAAGCCTGGCCTTTTAGTACTTTCCTGATTGTTTCTTGTAGAGCTGGTATGGAGGTGGCATAACTCTTAGGGATTGAATATCTGGGAAGGACTTTAATTCTCCATCACTGATAAAATTTAACTTAGCTGGGTAGGTAATCTTGATTGAAATTGTTTATCTTTGAGAACTTTGAAGATTGGACACCAATCTCTCCTAGCCTGAAGTGTTTCTGTAGATAAGTCTGCTGCTGTTCTAATTGGTCTTCCTTGGTAGGTAGTCTGACCTTTCTGTCTTGCTGTTTTTTGGATTTTTTTCTTTTATACCTACCTTGTGTAGGCAAATTACCATGTGTCTAGGAGTTGGTCTTCTCATTTGTTGTTTTGCAGGTTTTCTCTGAATCTCCTATGTTTGATCACAGCTCTGATGAGATGAGGGAAGTTTTCTTGGATAATTTCATGGAGTATTTTTTTCCAGGGTGATCTCTGTACATCTGCCTCAGGGATATCAATTGATCTTGGGTTCAGCCTCTGGATATAATAGCTCATCTTTTGGAGGCTTTGTTTTGTCTTTTTAAGCTTCTTTTCTATGTATGTAACAATTTTGGTTAGTTCCATATTTTGGTCCTCAAGTTCTGAGATTGTTTCTTCTACTTGATTAATTCTGCTTTCCATGCTTATCAGTTTATTATTTATTTCATTCACTCTATTCTTTATTGCTGTTATCTCATTTATCAATCCTTCATTCTTTCCTCTTGTCTCTCTTCATTTCTGTTTATTCCCTCTGTTAATATCTGGAGCCGGGCTCGGTGGCTCAGCCTGTAATCCCGCGCCTTTGGGAGGCTGAGGTGAGTGGATTGCCTGAGCCCGCGGGTTTGAGACCCGCCTGGGCAAGCAAGACCTCATCTCTACAATAAATCAAAAAAAAATTAGTCGGGT
>CAUYQG010245932.1:0-23203 GCA_963574415.1 Tarsius wallacei
CATCCAATGTACTACCACAAGAAAATGACTGAGGGTGGTGGGAAAATATGGGGGGGGGGGGCGGCGATGGGATTAATGGTGATAAATATCTGTCTGGGGATGGGGAGACACCTCTTATCATCAAGGGTGCCTGAACAAAGCATTTTTGTATGCCTAACCCCTAACTGTACCCCATAATACCATAATTTTAAAAAATTAAAAAAAAAAGAGTTGTGGTTAGGATACAAAAAATATTTTTTATTTATTTAACTTTTTTAGTATATAAGGGCAAATTAAAGACATGCCTATTTCCTAATAATTTGACTAGTCAAGTAGAACTGTTAAATGATGGTTGTCTCTGGAGGTCATCTTGTTTATAGACTGATACAGTTAAGCTTCCTAATTCCCAGCTGCCATCAGTTAATTTTCTTAGAGTGGTGACTGACGCTAGTTATCGGATAAAATCTGCAATAAAATCCAAATTCTAAAGTTTGCTTCTTAAATAGGCCTTCCACAATATCCCTTTCTATTCCTTCTGTTCTTCCTGAAAATTCCAAGACCACTTCTTTTCACCTAGGTATGACCATTCTGTATGCATGGTATGCTCTTGTCTCCGAGTCCCTTGTCCAGAACATTATAGATCCATCTAGCTTTCATGTGTCTTCCTCCTTGAAACTTCCTCCTTGTTCCTAAAATCTTTCTTCTGCATTCTCATCTTCTTAAAAGTCATCATGAGCTCTACCTTCTCCCATTTCCCATATCCAACCAGTCATCAACTTCTGCTTCATTTTAATTCGTTAGTATATCTAAAAGTATGAGTATTGGAGTCAGATACATATGCTCTTCAATTTTATGTATGTTTCCACTAGCCAAGTGAACTTAAATAAATAACATCGTTAACCATAATTTCCTCTTCTATAAACTGGCCATTCTAAGAGTACTTAACTCACAGTGTTATAGTAAAGAGCAAGTGGGTTCATAAATATATAATCAACTTTGGTGGAAAATTCATCTTAAGCTAACATTTCTCAAGGCAGGTTTCAAGGAACGATAGCTCCACAAAATGTTCTTCAAATCAAAAAATGTTCTTCATGTCTTTGAGTCACATTTTGTTACTTTTTATAATATTTCAAACTTTTTCCATTATTATATATGTTTCGGTGATCTGTGATCAGTGATCCTTGATGTTACTGTTGTAATTGTTTTGAAGTTCAAAATTCCAAAAGTTAATTCGAAAGTTAATTCACAGTTGAATCAATTTATTAAACAGTATCCCCAATGCTCCCTTCTCAGTCAGTCATGATGTAAATGAGCATAGTACAGGCTCTGAGAAGATTTACAGGAAAATAAAACAAAAGCAGTTGTCTTAGCATTCCCTACCTAAACTTATTTAACCAGAAAGCCTTTGTGTGCATATATAGTAGCTACTGAAAAGCCTGCAGAACCAGTGTTCTGAGGAAGGCTTTGAGAAAATGCTGACTTGAACAAGAGCCATAGTTATCATCTTGGAAGTTATTTCAGCCTTAGGTTTATGATAGTTAAAAAAAAAAATTGTGGAAGAGACCATCTCCTAATGTTCAGGGTCATCACAAACTCTCAGAAAGTGAACCAAATTCTGTCCTGTGGGAAGATTATGCCATAAGAGAAGCAGAATTGTATTAACTTTCCAAGGCCAATTAGTTCTTAACAATCTCTTAAAGGATATGAAAAAGTGTTATTTTTCATGCAATGCCCAGTAATTGCTTATCCAGCAAGTAGCAGAAGCAAAACTTCATCTCCAGAGGAAAGTTTAACATACAAATAGGTGAAGATCTGATAAAGAGTGAGAAGAACTCTCAGGAGTCTCCAGAAATGAATAAGCTCATGCCCAAAATGAAGGCAGAATTGCGATTGGATCACCATACCAGAGTTCTAATAAGTCTACCTTCAAACATAAAACTTTTCACTGTTTATAAAGTAAAGGGGCCATACAGGCATACCTCATTTTATTGTGCTTCATTTCATGGTGCTTTGCTAATATTGTGTTTTTTACAAATCAAAGATCAAAAAAGTCTGTCAGCACCACTTTCAAACAGTATATGCTCACTTCATGTCTTTGTGTCACATTTTGTTACTTTTTGTAATATTTCAAACTTTTTTCTTTATTATATCTGCTTTGGTGACCTGTGATCAGTGATCTTTGATGTTACTATTGTAATTGTTTTGGAGTGCAAATAAACTGCAAATATATAATACAGCAAACTTAACTAGTAAATGTGTGTGTGTCCTGAACGCTCAACTAACCTGTGGTTCCCCCATCTCTCTCCCTCTCCTCAGGCCACTGTATTTCTGAGACACAACAATGTTGAAATTAGACCAATTAATACCCCTACAGCAGTCTCTAATTTTTCAAGTGAAGGGAAATAGTTACACATATCACTTTAAATCAAAAGCGAGAAATGATTAAGCTTAGTGAAGAAGGCATGTCAAAAGCTGAGACAGGCCAAAAGTTAGGCCTCTTGAGCCCAACAGTTAGCCAAGTTGTAAATGCAAAACTAAAGTTATTAAAGGAAATGCGAAGTACTACACCAGGGAGCACACAAATGATAAGAAAACGAAACAGCCTTATTGGTGATATGGAGAAAATTTTAATGATCTACACAGAAGATCAAACCAGGCACAATATTCCCTTCAACCAAAACCTAATACAAAGAAAGTCCCAACTCTCTTCAAAGCCTGTGCCAGTTGGGAGAAGTGATGAGGCTGCAGAAGAAAAGCAGAAAGCTAGCAGAAGTTGGTGCCCAAGGTTTAAGAGAAGAAGCTGTCTTCATAACAAAAAAGTAGAAGGTGAAGCAGCAAGTACGCATGTGGAAGCAGAAGTAAGTAATCCAGAAAATCTAGCTAAGATCATTGCTGAAGGTAGCTGCACTCAACAACACATTTTCAACATAGACAAAATGGTCTTCAATTGGAAGATGTCATCTAGAACTTTCTAGCTAGAGAGAAGAAACCTCAAAGCTTCAAAGGACAGGCTGACTCTATTAGGAGCTAATGTGGTTGATGAGTTTAAGTTGAAGCCAATGCTCATTTCCCATTCTGGAAATCCTAGAGCCCTTAAGAATTATGCCAAATCTACTCTACTTGTGCTCTGTCAATTGAATTGCAAGGCTTGAATATGGTTTGCTGTATATTTTAAGTCTACAGTTTAGATGTCCTACTCACAAAAAAAGATTCCCTTCAAAATACTACTGGTCTTTCACAAAATGTCTGGTTGCCCAAAAGCTCTAATGAAGATCTATAGGGAAATTAATGTTATTTTCATGCCTGCTTATGTGACATCCAATCATTCATCTATTCAGCCCATAGATGAAAGAAGTAATTTTGAATTTCAAGTCTTAGTAATCAAGAAATGCATTTCTTAATGATACAACTACTTTAGATAGTCATTCTTCTGATGGATTTGGAAGAAGTACAATGAAAACCTTCTGGAAAGGAATCATCATTCTAGATGCCATTAAGTAAGAACATTCATAATTCATGCAAGGAGGTCAACATTCACAGGAGTTTGAAAGAAGTTGATTCCAACCCTTATCAATGACTTTGAGATGTTTAAGACTTCAGTGGAGGAAGCAACTGCAGATGTGATAGAAATAGCTAGAGACCTAGAATTAGGAGTAAAACCTGAAGATGTGGCTGAATTGCTGCAGTCTCGTGATAAAATCTGGACAGACAAGGAGTTACTTCTTATGGAAGAGAAAAGAAAGTGATGTCTTAAGATGGAAACTACTCCTGGTAAAGATGCGTTGAACAATGATAAAATGACAACAATGGATTTAGGAATTTCCATCGACTTAATTGATAAAGCATTGATAAAGTTGGCAAAGCAGATTTTAAGAGGACTGATTCCAATCGCTACAGGTTAGTCTCTCATGAAAGGAAGAGTCCATTGATTTGGCAGATTTCACTGATGTCTTGCTTTATTTTTACAAGTTTCTTTTTCTTTTTTTATATTTTATTTTAAAGATGTGGGGTACAATTAAGGATTAGGTGTACAAGTGGACATATTACAGGTACATTTTGGGCCTCCCTTTGGTCCCCACTTCGCCTGGTTTGAGATCAGGTACCCTTAATGATGTGTCCCCACCTCCGCTCTGACAATCTCCCACTACTGCCAATCCCTTTCTTACAGTATTATTGTAACTGCTCAGGGTCTGCTTATGAGTGAGAACATATGGCACTCTGTTCTTTGTTTCTGTGATAGATCCCTGAGTATTATAGACTCTAAAGTCGTCTTGTTTTTAAAAATTACCACAGTCATCCCAAACTCCAGCAATCACCACCCTGATCAGTCAGCAACCATCAACACAGGGGCAAGACCAAAAAGGTTATGACTCACTGAAGGCTCAGATGATCATTAGCATATTTAGCTATATAGTATTTTAAATTAAGATATGTATATTGTTTTTTAAATACAATGTCATTGCATACTTAATGGACTACAGTGTAGTGTAAACATAACTTTTATGTGTTATGAGAAACAAAAAAATTTTATGATTTACTTTGTTGTGGTAGTCTGAAACTGAAGTCACAGTATCTCCAAGGTATGCCTGTAAATGCCTGTTGACTGACTGTCTCAATGTTGCAAGCTGAATACATACCAGAAATTCTAAAATCATTTCATTTTATTTTACTAGTAACAAAATTAAGGCTAGGTCATATTTATTGCTCATTTGTGGCCTGCTCTTTGCCAAACTATGACAACCCTACCTCTTCACAAGCATAGAACTTAACTCTTCTTTTATTTTCATCAAAAAATGCTTTTCAAAAAATGAGTGGCTCCCAAATGACATTAGTCATTTCCACTCAGCCTGTTTGAATCTAGCCTATATGATAGAAAAAAACTTATCTCCCCTATAGCAGAGCCCTATATTTTAAAAGAATATTATAAATATAATATTTATATTATATTTATAATATAATATTTATATACTATAATATTTATATAAATATTTCTTATGCTGCTAGAGAGCATAAGAAAATTAATATCATCATCATTTTTAACAATTTTTACATTTTCATTAAAACAAAAGTAAGTAAAATAAGTTGTTATTATACTCTCTCATTTTAGGTTTCATGAACTATAAGGAGTCATGCTTCTTTAAAATAAATACCCAAAACAGAAAATATGATACACTGTTAATCACATTTAAAAATGTCTGAATTCTTAAACACCGTGAGGTTTGAACTGTAGAATAATTTCTATACAAATGAATGGTTGAAGCTATAAACTTATTAAAGTATTTTTTAACTCTAAAAATAAATAAATAAGGATAAAACAAGAAAATATAAAATAACCTTACATTCAATACCTGAAATATCCAACTAGAAAATATATCAGAAGAAATTACAATGAATAACCATAAGAAATTTCTAATTTTATAAAAATAAAAATGAGGCCCTAAATATTAAATTAAAAAGCACAAACCTATTTGAGGTTTAGTGAAAGCTCAAGTTAAACACATCTCCTAATTTTCAATTATGCTTTTTACATAGTCTCAAGCTTCTAACAATCTGTCAAATTCACTTGTGCCTTAAACAACATTAAATCATATCCCTGTGATATAGTTTATGAAGACCATTTGTAAAAATTGGCCAATTCTTCTATAGACCACCCTAAGAACAGGATAACTAGTTGCTTAAGTTTAAAAAATTTAATTCTTTGCTGCAAAGTTTAAAGTATATTCTAACTAGGAGATTTGTATAGCATATGACAACTGTAGTTTCTTCCAGTACCCTTTAGAAAAAAAATCTCACAAAGATCAGTAGTTTCAAGGATCATATGAGTAGCTCATTTTAGAAGTCTGATCTAATTTTTTTGAATCTAGCAAAATGGCCTGAATGCAAAAGGTACATTTACTAATGGATCTGACAGCAAGAAAAGCTGTCAAATGATAACTAGTTACAGAAAAGTCTAGGAGAGTATTTAAATAATTTAAGAAAGAGAGCAGGGACAACTTTATAGAAATCTTGGAAACTCAGTAAAAGAATTTGGTTCTAGTGCCATAGACAGTGTAATGTTGATAGAAAAAATAAAAAGGTAAAGCAAAAGAAATAGATTGTAGGTCTCCTTTTCACTAACTATCATGGTACAAGTACCTAACCTAGGTGTTTTTATGAGAACATTTTCTCTTAGGTAGTTTTGCTGCAATTCTATTAAGTGAATTTTAAACAAGGTATCACTACACCAGTTATAAAGGATCCAAGGTGTATTTTATAGCAATAAAGTTTGAGTCATAAAAGTTTAAGAAGAAAAAGAGAAAGATAAAGTGGTAGAAGAATTATTTAAGGAAACCACAGCAGAAATAATTTTAAACCTGGCAAAAGATATAAATATTCAGGTATAGGAAGGTCAAAGGTCTCTAGTCAGATTCAATCCATATAATATTACCCTAAAGCATATTATAATCAAATCGTCAAAGATCAAAAACAAAGAGAGGATTCTGAAAGCACAAAGAAAAAATGAATCACATGACATATAAAATAATCCCAATACACCAAGCAGCAGATTTATTAGCAGAAAACTTACACTCCAAGAAAGAGTAAAATGATATCTTTAAAGCGTTAAAGAAAAAAAAACCCATCAACAAAGAACACTGTACCCAGCAAAGTAATCCTTCAGAAATGATATTGAGATAAAGACTATCCCGGATGAACTAAAGCTGAGGGAGTAAACCACAACCAGATCCATCTTACAAAAAATAATAAAGCAAGTTTTTTCAAGCAATGAGGATATGAGGCCAATGAGCAACAGAAAAATATTTAAAAGTATAAGACTCATTGGTAAAAGTAAGTACAAAGTCAAAAGCAGAATATTCTAATGCTATGATGATGGTGTGTAAATCATGTATATTTTTAATATGAAGGTTAAAAGATAAAACTATAAAAATATCAATAGGATAATTTGTTAATAGATATGCATCATAAAATATGTAAATTGTAACATCAAAAATTCAAAATCTTGGAGGCAGTGCAGTATAATTGTTGAGGGTTTTTTAAACTTTATTTTGTGATTGAAGTTATGTTGTTGTCAGCTTAAAATAACCTGTTATCACTATAAGATATTATTTTGTAAGACCCTTGGTAACTACACAGCAAAAAACTATAGCAGATACACACAAAATAAAAGGCAAAAAATCAAAAGCTTCCACTTGAGAAAATCACTTAGCCACAAAGGGAGATAGTAAGAGCACAAGAAAGGTACAAATGATCGACATAACAAATAAAAAACAATGAACACAATGGCGATAAGAAGTTCTTATCTATCAATAATTACCTTGAATGAAAATGGATTAAATTCTCCAATGAAAAGACATACAGTGCCTGAATAGATGGGGAAAAAAAGAAAGATCCAACTATATATTGCCTACAAGAGGCTCACTTCACTGGTAAGAACATATGCAGACTAAAAGCAAAGGCATGGGAAAAGACATTTCATGCAAATGGAAACCAGAATACAGCAGGAGTAGCTATACTTATATCATATAAAATAGACTTTAAGTCTAAAACTGCAAAAGAGACAAAGAAGGTTATTATATAATGACAAAGAGGTCAAGTCAACAATGGATATAACAATTATAGGCATATATGTACCCAACCCAGAGCACCTGAATACACATATATAAAGCAAATAGGAATAGATCTGAAGGGAGATAGAGAATTCAATACAATAACAGCAGGGGATTTCAACAGCCAACTTTCAGCAATGGATATAGTATCCAAACAGAAATCAATAAGCATACATAGGACTTAAACTGAACTCTAGATCAAACGAACATAATAGGTATATACAAACATTCTATCCAATAGCTACAGAACACGCATTTGTCTCACTGAACATAGAATATTCTCCAGGATAGATGATATGTTAAGCCACAAAATAAGATTTAAAATTTTTAAAAAGATTACAATCATATCAAGTATCTTTTCTGACCACAATGATATAAAACTAGAAATCAATAACAAAAGGAACTTTGGAAAATTTTAAAATATATGAAAAGTAAACAACATATTCCTAAACAACCAATGTGTTAATAAATAAATTCAAAGAAAATTTAAAAATATCTTGAGACAAGTGAAACTGAAAATACAACATAACAAAACCTAAGGGATACAATAAAATCAGTTCTAAAAGGAAAGTTCATAGCAATACACACCTGAATCAAAAAGAACAGTCTCAAGTAAACAATCTAATATTGCGTCTCAAGGAATTAGAGAAACAAAAACAAACTAAGCTAAAGTTAATAGAAGGGAAAAAAGATCAAAGCAGAAATAAATAAAACAGATATTAGAAACACAATAAAAATGATCAACAAAATAAAGAGTTGATTTTGTTGAAAGATGAACAAAATTAACAAAACTTTAGTTAGACTAAGAAAAAACAGAGAACTCAAATAAAATCAGAAATGAAAAAGAAGGCATTACAACCAATAACAGAAAATCAAAAGGTCATAAGAGACTAAAATGAACAATTATACCCAAATAGGAAAATCTATAGGAAATTGATAATTTCCTTAATTCTTTGATGTATACAATGAATCAAGATGGAATTATGAAGGAACAGAAAACCTTAACAGACCAATACAATAAAGGTCATAGATAATATCATACTCAGTAGGGAAAAGTTGAGAGCTTTTGCTCTGAGATCCAGAGCAAGACAAGAATGCCCACTCTCATCACTTCTATTCAATATGGTACTGGAAATCCTAACCAAAGCTATTAGGGAATAGAAAGAAATAAGAGGCATCCAAATTGGAAAGAAAGAAGTTAAACTGTCCATGTTTACAGATTACATGCTTTTATGTCTTAAAAGATGCCACCAAAAAAGCCTCCTAAAGACACCATCAAAAATCTGTTAGAATAAACAAACTCACTAAAGTTGCAAGACACAAAATAAACATATAAAACTCAACAAACCATCTAAAAAATTAAGAACACAATCTTAGAAAGCAAGAAAAAAATCCCATTTACCATAGCTACAGAAAATTATGAATAAATTTAACTAAATAAGTAGAAGAACTATACATTGAAAACTACAAAATATTGACGAAAGAAATTAAGACACAAATAAATGGAATGACATGTGATTTGCTGTTCAGGAAATGGAAGAATTACTATTATTAAAGTGTTCATATTACCAAAACTGATCTACAGATTCAGTGCAATCCATATAAAAATACAAATGCCATTCTTCACAGAAATAGAAAACACATTCTTAATGTTTGAATGACACTACAAAAGACACGGACTAGCCAAAGTGATTTTCAGTAAAAATAATAAAGCTGGGGTCATCACAATACCTAACTTCAAAATATACTACAAATCTGTAGTACCTAAAAAAGCATGGTACTGCCACAAAAACACACCAACACATTGACCAATAAGACAGAATAGAGATCCCAAAAATAAATTCCACACATTTACAGTCAACTGATTTTTTTGGCAAAGGTACCAATAGCATACAATGGGGAAACAACAGTCTTTTCAATAAATAGTGTTGGGAAAACTGGATATCCATATGCACAATAACAAATTTAGGGCCTTAACTCACATCGTATAAAATTAACTTAAACTAGATTGCAAATCTAAATGGAAGGTCCAAAACTGTAAAGTACTAGAAGAGGACATGGGGAAGAACACCATGAAATAAATCTGGGCAATGAGTTTTTGGATATGACCCCAAAAGCACAGGCAACCAAAGCAAAAACAGACAAAGGAATTATATAAAACAAAAAAGCTTTGTACAGTAGAAAAAACAATCAACAGAGTGAAGAGAACTTACAAAATGGTAAAAAATAATTGAAAACCATACAGTTGATAATGGGCTAATATCCACAATATATTAGGGACTCAAACAACTCAACAGCAAGAAAACAAATAACCTGATTTAATACTGAGTGATCTATCACAGAAACAAAGAACCGAGTATCACATGTTCTCACTCAAAAGTGGACCTTGAACAACTATCGTAATACTATAAAAAAGGGATTGGCAGTAGTGGGAAATTGCCAGGAGAGGTGGGGGGCACACCTCATCAACAAGGGTACTTGCATTTGTAAACCTAACCCTGAATTGTACCCCACATATTTAAAATTAAAAATTATTTTTTAAAATGAGCAAAAAATCTGAATAGATATTTTTTCAAAAGAAGACAAAGGGATGATAGGTATATAAAAAAGTTACCATCACTAATCATCAGAAAAGTGCAATTAAAACCACTATGAGGTATCACCTTGCACCCATAATAATAGCTAT
This sequence comes from Tarsius wallacei, assembly GCA_963574415.1. NCBI lineage: Eukaryota > Metazoa > Chordata > Mammalia > Primates > Tarsiidae > Tarsius > Tarsius wallacei. Next base: position 10,270 of record CAUYQG010245932.1, read on the forward strand.
TATCAAAAAAGACAGAAGATAACAAGCATTGACAAAGATGTGGAGAAAAGGGAACCTTGCAATCTGTTGGTGGGAACGTGAATTATTGCAGCCACTATGGAAAACAGTCTGGAGGTTCCTGAAAAAATTAAAAATAGAACTACCATATTATCCAACAATCCCACTACTGGGTCTTAGTCCAAAGGAAGTGAAATCAGTATGTTGAAGATATATTTGTACTACCATGCTCATTGCAGCATTATTCACAATAATCAACATATGAAATCAATCCAAGTGTCTGTCAGTGGATGAATAAAGAAAATGTGGTATATATACACAATGGGATACTATTAGCCATAAAAAGAATAAAAAGCCTGTCATTTGGAAAAATATGGATAAACTAGAGGACATTTTGTTAAGTAAAGTAAGCCAGGCGTATGTGGAATCTAAAACAGGTTATCTCATATAAATAGAGAGTAGAATGGTGGTTGCCAAGGACTTGGGTGGTTAGAGGGAGGCAGGGTTGATGAGATTTTGATAAAAGGATACAAAACTTCAGTTAGATGGAAGGAATGAGTTCAGGAGATCTATTGTACAACATGGGGACTATAACTAATAAAATATAGTATTCTTAAAATGCTAAAAAAAAGTAGATATAAAGTATTCTCAACACAAAATTCATACCTATGTGTACTAATACATACGTTAATTAGCTAGATTTAAGCATTTCACAACATATATATACTTCAAAACATCATGCTGTAAATGGAAAATACATATCATTTGATCTGTCAATTAAAAATGATTTAGTTTAGTTCTCAGACAAGATATCACCCTGCTGTTTTCCTGTAAATACAATTCAACAAATGCTCATGGACAGTTTATTCATAATTATTTTTACAGGTGCTCTTCAGAGAATGAATGGTTAAATAAACTTTGGTGCATTCACTCAGTGGAACACTACTTAGCAATAAAAGGAATGCATGACTTTAATGGATTTTGAGAGACTTACGCCGAGTAAAAAAAAAGTCAAATTCAAAGGCTAACATATCGTGTAATTTTGTTTATAGAACATTTCTTTAAATGACAAAATCATATAAATAAAGAACATATTAGTGGTTGTCAGGCAATGGGGAGAGGCATGCAGGAGGAAAGTTGTCTGGCTGTTACAGGGCAACATGAGGGATCCTTGTGACAATAAAAGCACTCTTTGTGTGTACTGTGGTAGTACATACACAGGTCTGATGGGTAACAAAATTGCAGAGACCTAAATCCACAAACACACACACTCATATGCAAATGAGTACAAGTAAAACGGGGGAGATTTGAACAAGATTGGTAGATGGTATAAATGTCAATATCCTAGTTGTGAGAGTGTACTATAATGCTGCAAGATGTTACACTGGGAGAAACTACATAAAAGAGATACGGAATCTCTACTATTTCCTACAACTGCATAGGAATCTGCAATTAATTCAAAATAAGTTAAATTTAAATATGAGTTTATAACAAACAAAACTATCAAATACTGCTAAAATTTAGTACATTTCTATGTCCTTGTTATACCCTTCTGCCACTTAGTTATGAATCCAAAGAAATAACATTATTTTCCATCTCAAACAACTGAGTTTTAATGCAATTGCATACTTCTGAAGCTTCACTTGGAGATACTGGAACCATAACCTCCGTAAAATGGTACAGGAAATTGAGGAGGATTTTAGCTTCTGGCTCCTTTCCCTTGCTTAAATACTGGAAGCTTTGAGGAAAGATGTCATGTTAAACTTTTGATTCAGTCAACAGACATTAACTATTTTTTTCATGCTCTTATATCAACTTCTATCTACAGCTGAGGGCTACATCTTTAATTCATATATAATATTTTTCAGTTCTTAGTTGTAATTCTCTTGTACATTGTAGAATTCGCATAACACTGATGGACCCACTGAGTTTTTAAAAGTACCCTAGGATACAGAGTTCACATACATTTTAGTAAATCTACCATAAGAAAATTATTTTTTTTAACTACTTATTCTTCCATTTCAGAGTCTCATTTTATGGTTATAACCTTATTTTAACCTTACTTATCTACTCATTATGTTAAAATTGCACTTACTTTATGCTTCCCAAGGTTAAAATGAGGATTAAAATACCATTTATTTTCATTTTTTATTACTTTATTATCCCCATAAAAGTCTGGAGTTACCATCTTCCTTTATCCTTCTTTGGTGTCGGCGTAAAAAGACATTTTCTATTTTATGCTATGTCCTTCTTTAAGTAGCATGATCATCTTTGATTTGTCTTTTCTCATTTAACCTCTATATTTTTAATATGTTTCCATTTTTAATGTTTATGGGTACATTATAGTTGTATATATTTATGGAATACATGTGATAATGATTCAGGAATACAATGTGTGATGATAGATCTGGGTAACTGGAATATCCATCACCTCAATTATCGTTTCTTTGTGTTGGGAACATTCCAAATCTTCTCTTCTAGCTATTTGGAAATATACAATAAATTATTGACAACTATAGTCACCCTACTGTGCTACTGAACACTAGAACTTATTCCTTCTATCTAATTGCATTTTTGTACCCATTAACTAGCCCCTCTTAATTCCCCTCACTTCACCCTTCCCAACCTCTAATAACCAACATCCTATTAACAAGTATCACATATTCTCATTTATATGTGGAATCTACCTTTTAAAAAGTTTTTTCTCTCTTCCTGTTATTTTCAGTTATTGTTTAAATAACTAGTTAATATCTTGTGGCTTGCCCTATTTTTTTATTACTAATAATAGATTTTTATGGCCCATTTTTCTCTAATAAACTACTAGACAAACTGGATACCAGATGACTCCGGAAACCTGCTGTCAATTGGATCTAGATAACTGAATTTAGCTTCTCAATTCCTAAAGAGATTCAGTCAGATTTGATATGGCATAGTTTTGTATAGTTGATAAGGCATGATTTTGTATGTTTTTAAAAGCACCAAAGTTATTTCAATTATTCTAGAGAATAACCTGGATGAATCTATTGGTTATTATTAACAATGAGAAAATTAAAGTTGACTATAAACTAAAATTCATTAACTCTCTTCATTCTTTCTACTGTCTTCACTTATTTGTTTATTTATCCTATGATAAATATATTTTCATGATGTCTTTTAAATATATTATGGAACAAGACTGGAACAAAGTAGATAAACAGATAAGGGAGAGAGAATCTATTAGATAATTAGATAAAATAGAAAAATAAATCTTAATTATGGCTGCTACTTAACTCATGGAATTACCTCTCCTCCAATAATCTTCATTTTGCTGCCAAAGACATTCTTCTGAAGTTTAAAGGTAAACATTCCAAGCTGAAAAGCTCACTATAGCCTAAAAAATATCTCAACAAGTTCTCGCAGATTTGGGACCTTATAAAAGTTAGCTTCAAGCCATTTTTCTTCATTCCCCACAAGTATCTCTAATCAGATTGTCTTCCACTCTTGGAGCTCAGGATCACGCTCACATCTTCTTATGAAAATCTAAGTGACAGTCATCATCTGTAGTATTACACTTACAACTTGCATCATAAAGTCCTAGTGTAGGCAGAATAGATCTGTCCATCCAATGGGTACTGCTTCTCAGAGACAGGTATCAGAAACTACTCATAACTCTACGGCCCTCCAGAATACAGGAAGGTCTGCAAATGGCATAGGCAAGAATAAAAACCAGTGGTAATAGTAATAATAAGTCCTGCAGAATTTTACAAGTACTACCCTGGTTCCTGTGTGTGACTTTGGACTTTCCCTTGGCTTCATCTGGCTTGATTGCAAGGATTCTACAACTAGATTCTCCATTCTGGAGTTTTTCCTTAGCTACCTTGTCAATGACTCCTAGTTGTGCCCTTACCATAGTGTGCTCCTAGGTCATACCCTACCTCAAAATTAGTATCTTAGATTGGCTTACCTTTATTGTCTTAGAAAGATAGCATTGCTTTAAATTCGGGGTTCATTAATTTATTCAATGAGCACTTAGTGAGACCCACACTATGCTAATTATTAAAGATATAAAGCCAAGTAGAAAATATTCTTTGTCGTCAATTATCTTGCCGCTCTTAGAAAAAAGGTAGGTGTCAGGCTGTCCCGTTGGACCATTCAAATGCTAGAGTCTTCCTGATGAATCTTCACAGAAATGTTGCAAACCAGTTACACCAAGACAATTCCCTAATTTCCCAGCCTCCAGATCAAGATAGAATAAGTTATCTTGTGAAAGCTAATCATACTCTGCTAATAAGAATGTGTGTTTCGCCGGACTCCGTGGCTCAGCCTGTAATCCCGCGCTTTGGGAGGCCGAGGTGAGTGGATTGCCTGAGCCCGCAGGTTCGAGACCCGCCTGGGCAACTTGGCGAGACCTCATCTCTACAACAAAAATCAAAAAATCAGCCGGGCGTGGTAGCGCGCGCCTGTAGTTCCAGCTACTTGGAAGGCTGAGGCGGAAGGATCGCCGGAGCCCAGCAGGTCGAGGCTGCGGTGGCCGGGAGCTGGCCACTGCACTCCAGTCTGGGCGACAGAGTGAGACTCCAACTCAAAAAAAAAAAAAAATATATGTGTGTTTCAAGTTGAAATAAATAAAGGAACACAGCTGGATGCATTATGGGTTCATGAAAGAAGCATATCCTTGGATGATGCTCCTGCATAGTGCTGTCATTTCAAAGGTGATACTATGCACTAAATCTAAGATAACTCTAAACCATTCCAGTATGGACCACAGCACTGGCACATTGGAGGCACTTTATCCTGTAATGAATGAATGAACAGATGGAGGGCAGATGGATGGATGCTTTTTTGATGGCCTATATGCTCTTTCAACTCTTTCTTTTCCACCAAAGAAATTTAAGATCTAGTTTGAATTTCATCTATGTCAAGAAATAGTCAAGTGGTGCCCCTATGTGAAAGTAACCATTTTTTCCTTGAGTTCTCACTCAAATCACTGCATTCACATAGTTTATCACTTAATCTTCACCTGAATCATGGTGCATTTATTGTAGTCATTTGAGTACATGGTTGCCTTTAATGGATTATAAATCCTTTGATATCTGGAAATACAGTTGACCTTTGAAGAACACAGATTTGTACTGTGTGGGTTCACTTCTATATGAATTTATTTTTAAGAACCAAACACGGATCAAAAATATAGTATTGGTAGAATATGAAACCTGCATGTAAAGAAACCTGATTTTCTTGTATACATAGATTATGCAGGGCTGACTGAGGGACTTGAATATGCATGAATTTTGGTATACATAAAAGTATTGGAACTAATTCCCCTCATATACCAAGGGATGATATATCTTATTGAATCAGTAACTTATCATCCTACAAGGCAAGGAGCAACTACTGAATAAACCTGTGCATAAGTGCACTACCTAGTAGAGAATCTTGAATTATCTATCTATGTTCAGTCAACATGTGGAGAATATCAGCATGCTATCAATCACATACTTAATAAATAGTTATTTAGTACCTACTCTGGTTGTGACAAGAATATAGTTAAAATGTAATCACCTTAACATTTGCTCAATGTATTGAATACCATGACTCTACCAAATCCTTGCTATCTCATAAGTAGAGATAAAAGTAATGACCCCCAAAGATTTTTTGAGAGGGATGAATTAGCAATTAATAAACGAAAACACAGCTTTGAAGATTAATCATCTTGTTACAGGAAAGGAAGCAGAACAAATGTGTACAGAATAGAGCACAAAGGCAGGAGCTAGAGAGACATTTAAAGCACTAACAGAGTGCAGGAAAAGGTCCCAGGGCATTGATCACATTTGTGCTTTGTAGGAAAAGAAGTTGTATGTAATGCTTATCTTGGAGTGAACACACGCACACATGTACTGGCAATAATATGAAAGAGGATTTTCAAACACAGGCAACTTTGCAAACAGAGAAACAGAGGCACAGAGATAATTCACAACTCCTAAGAGTTATGGTGCACACACCTCTCAGGGCAAGTCTTCCCTCAAACACTGTTTCAATTCCATTCAATCCACCACTACTTCAAGCCATTTTAATATTTCCATTATATAAAAGCTATTACTCTATGAACTTAATGACACTAATCATTGTGGTAAACAAACAAACAAGCAAAAAATTGCTGATGTTCATCCAGAATAACAAATTTCTGATGTGAGTGGGCAACTCAGAAATTCTCCTTTTCCATGTTCCTAGCAAGCCAAGGAAGAACCAGTATACAAACATATAGTATGTATTTAACTATCTGTAGGAAAAGACACACATTCAATTGAAATACCATGTTCTACAAGTTGTACTACGAGTATATAGTAAAGACTGATTTAGTGGGGCTAAATTCCATCAGAAAGTTTGCTCAAGTTTCTGCTTGTTCCCAATGCACTTGAATCAGAGTACTTGAATCACTTTTTTATATCAAAATGCTTTGGACTCATCATATAGGTACAGACAAGTTAAGTTGCACACATCTCTCAGCTATTTCCTACTCAGAACATCAAGATAGAGGCAGAAAAAAGACTTTGCTTATATGGCTTCCATTTGATTTTGCACTGAAATAGGTCCTCTGTGGTAGGATAACCAGGTTGTACCGGCCAAACAAAACAAAAATTAATTTTATCATAGTCATTCAGCACTTATCACTTTTCAGGAATGTTCTAGAAGTTTTGTATATATATAATTTTCTTTATTTTCTCAAGAACTCTATTAAGTAGAGATTATAGTGCCCATGCAGATGAAGAACTTGAAATTAAGAAAAGTAAAATAACATGCCCAAGGCTTCACAACTTTTAAATGAAAGGTCAGAATTCAAACATCTTCTTTCTGACTTTGAAATCTTGAACTTGACTACCTTAAAATGCATTTAATATTCATAATAAGCCTATCTATTTCCCTACTGAGAAGATGAGAAAACTGAGGCTCAGAGTTCAGTAATTTGCCAAAAGTTTTTCTTTTATGAAATGATTCACTGAAAAAATTAAATTAGGTTCAGTGAAGACCTTCTCCTTCAAATCCCTCTTCCAACTGATACTGTACCAATAATAACTGATTGAGACACTTTTTTGAAGTCAGTATTCTTTACTATTTTTTATCTTTAAATTATTTTCTGAATACAAAGAGAACACAATATAAGGAAACCAGCAAAAATACATGCTTCATTCCTATGGTAATAAAGAAAAAAGTGGCTCTGGAAAAGCATAAAAATGAGCTCTGGGTTATTTTTGGCTCATCCAGTATCCCCAATACATCTTCTCCCTGTGGGCTGACTCAGTGCAGCATATGGCTGTTCTTTTCACAGTTCAGATTCTTCTGTTTACCCTGAACCTCTAGGTTACAATATGTTTTGTAATCACTAATAAGGACTACCTGCCTCTTGAGAGATTCAGCCCAGCAAAATAGCGAGACCTAATTGTTCAAATTCACTCTCAGGTAGACAATACACCCTTCATGCGTGGACTGTGGACTGAGATTACTGAGTAGAAAACTTAAATCAAAACAAACAAATTATATTAACTGATTATAATTGCTAAATTAAGAACATATGTTCATTCCATAAAAAAATAAAAAAGAAACAATAATATTTGGAACTATAAAAGCAATGTTTTTGAGGAAATGAAATGCCTCAGATGTTTTCCAAGAAAACGAAAAAGAATCATCTACTTGTTTAAAAAATTCATTCACTTCACTAAGACATATTCTAGTCAAATTTACTGCACTCAGAAATACCTATCCATCTAATCTGTGTACAATTTTATCCAATGGTTGAATTATTCCAGAAGAACTCTTTGAAAACTAGCAGAATTCAATCCAATAACTGACTGATAAATGCTTACCACTGAGAGTGTGAAAGCTATTTTAAATCTGGTTTAATAGAACAAGAAGAGATGACGCACATGGATAAGAGTAAATCCTCCTCCCAGCATCCTCCTTTGACCTCTGTAATGATTCCCACCAGTGGTCAGGCCAGATTAGGAACCTCTCTCCAGGTTACCTTTGCAATACCATGTACACACCTTCATCAGTGCTCCTGTCTTGCTGTGCTAGAATTGTTAGAGTGTCTGTGACCCGCTTCTAGTCTGTGAGTGCCCTGAGAGCAGGAACCACAAATTCACTCTAATGACAGCACCTAAGTCAGAGTATGAGCACAGAATGAATTTATTAAATCCATTCAAAAATAAATGCCTAGATGACAACGTCAATCCACATCCTACTATAGGAAAATAAATTGTGCGTGTGTGTATGTATCTTACATAAAGTTTACTTTTTAAGTGCAGAAGGGTTTTCTAAGTATTAAGGCCAATATCAACGACTGACAGAAACAACTGGCTGTGGGGAGAAATGATCAGCATTTTAAAAGCAGAGGTTCTCTCTGAACTTTCTAAAGCAAACTCAAATGCCTCTTCTAGTAGGATCTCCACTTCTTGACTCACTACAGTTCTATCTATCAAGTTCTCCAATGACCATGTACAATCCCGAAATGCTGGATTAATCACAGTTAATATTTATGGATCTCAGGTGTAGCAGACACTGGATTAAGTACTTCATTGTACCATTTCATTTAATTCTTACTATGACCATATAAGGTGTGTGCTACTAACGTTTCCATTTTAGAGATGATGAAACTGAGGTATATAATTTGTTTAAGGCTTTGCCTAGGAGCCAAGCAGAAAATTTACAAACTGGTAGCTTTCCAAGCATTCCGCCACTGTACCTTCGAGCTGGTGACATCCAACTCCTAAGAAGAAAAGTCATCTAGTTTTCCTGATAATCCTCAAAATGGAATCCTTGATTTATAATCTCTCCCCAGAGTCCAATTTACTGTTTTCTTCTAAGAGCTGTATTTTCCCTGTTTCAGTAAAACTAGCACTGCTGTCTAGTAATAAGTGATCATAATCACTCGTGAGAAATAATTCTTACCAATTGTTTTGATATATTTTATGAACAATAACACAGTCATAAACATAAAACTTTCATGCACTGTTAAATGTACATAAAAGAGCGGTTTGAGATTCAACATGAAATTTTATAACTGTATTATGCGCATATGGAGAGAGATAAGTGTATACATGTCTACTTGTGTATATAATTGTTTCAGCTGTCTTTGTATTACATATTATTGCACATATTTTTCAAACATTGAATTTTGCTGTGTAAATACTTAACCACAAGCATATAATAGGAGGTTTGGGATTAATAAAAGTCAGGAGAAAAGTAGCTTCCCTATTCTAACCCTTGTCAAAACTTTTTGGTCATGTTTATTTTATAGGTCCACTTTCAAAAGAGCTTTTGTCAAAAAGACACTGATTATCAATAACCTGTAGAGTGATCAAAGCTTTGGTTCGATAAATATCACTCAAGGGTGCAGAGCAGCAAATGAGACTTCATGAAGCAGCTACATGTAAACTATAGATATGTGGTCTTGCATCTCTCCAAAATAGTTGGAAACATCAGCTGTCTGTGCATTATTAAACGCATAGCCATGATAATTATCAGGAAGTCATTTCAAAGACAATAAATCATAAGCTCTCCAGTTTTTCTATTTCTTATCATCTACTTCTTTACTGAGATTTTGGATGACTGGTGCTGCATAAACCTGTCACTTGAGGGGAAATATTTAGACATATGGAATCAAAAATTGTATTAAAAATTCCAAATGTATGTCTTTTGAGTGGATTCAAACACAAGAAGGCATATGCGCACTCTCACAGTATCATGGTGGTTCTGAGAAGCAACAAGAGGAGACATTTTCATTAGAGTGAATTACACAGTAAAACAATAGAACAGTAGAAGAATATGTTCCTAGTTTATTTGAAACATTTTAGAAGCATCTTACTGCCTGCAGAAGAAATATCGCTGTTGTTGCAGCAATTCCTTGGCCCCTAAATTCTTGTAAATAGGCTTCTGCTTCTGTGGAAGAGATGCTGTATTAATAAACTCCAATCCTGGTCCAAGACCACAGGGCATGCTCCTTACTTCTCTACACCTGATGAGACCAGTGTGCACTAACATGGGGCCAAGGGTTGTTAAAATGTGAAATAGTTTTTTACTCACCCTCCCCATCCCACCATCCCTAGTCCTGGGCCCTGTCATTTCCTGGCCCTCCCAGGCTCAGAATTCAGAATTTCATCAGGCTCAGAATTCGTTTCCTGCTCCAGAGTCCCTTATAATTGGTGGTGGATGCTGCTCTCCCCAAAGTCCCTGAAGACCCCAGCCCTAGGAGAGTTTGGGGGGCTGCCTGCCAGCCAGACACACCTGACAAAGCTCCCCCTTTCCTTCAGCTGACATCCTTACATCCTTCAGTGCTATCCCCAGTCCGTCCCTGCCAGATTCCAGCAGAAAGAGACAGAGCCCTGGGTGGCGTTGTGGCACCCTGCAGGCAAATGCCCAGCTGCCCACTGCACCACCTCTATCCCTGCGAGCCCGCTTGGGTCTGGGCTCTCCACATTGTCCTCACATAGCCACTTGAAGAAACTGCAACATTTATGGGCCTTAGACCTGGAGAGTACCTGAGGTGGACAAGGACAACAGGCAGATCCAAGGGCTGTTAAGTAATCTGAACATCACACTCGTATACATCAGCTTTCCGGGAGTTGAAAGAGGCAAAGTAAACACAGCATGATTCACTTCCGTCAACCAAATGTGGCCATAAGGTCTCGCTTTATGATGTAGCAAAAGTGATAGACACTTCTTATTCTAAGCACCAACTTCATAATTCAGAACATACTCAGTCAATTCTACCCCATCCTTGACACACACAGCACAAAAACTTGACCAAGTGATCTTCTATAAAACGGCAAAATATCCCTAGGCATATCATCAATTATAAGGCATGAGATCTTTCATTAAATCCTTACAGATATCAAGAGATTTATCTACAGAGGTTTAAGAATGTCTATGACATTTTATAGTGGAAGGAAGGATCAAGTTTTCTCAAATGTTAAAAAGTTTTCTAAAAATGTTATTTACAGGGAAAATCTATTCTAACAAAAGTTATACACTTAAAAATAAAGCATTCTTCCTGGAGAGTGATCTACCTTGATATAGATTTATACTGATACTTGCTTTTAGATGAAGTTGATTGGTCCAGTGCCCGATGACTTTGTACTCTGTGCTCTTGTTGGTTATTTGATACTGGAAGATATCGTAACGTCCAGGAGCATCTCCATTTTCATTAAAAGTGACGGGTGTGCCAGCACTGCCTATAAAGATTTAAAAAACAATGTTAATACAGTTTTAGTAAGATAGCCCACTGAGCTTATTTTTCTCTTGGAAAGGATGGTAGATAAAAATATATTGTGTGCAGTAAGTGATATGAAGATTATAATCCATACAAGGTCATTCTTGATAGCATAATATCTTTTACATGAAAAGAAGCCCTGACGTACATACAGGAAGGAGACGTGCTTTATTGTACACATTGGAAAGTAAATGATGGGCATCCAACTTAGGCAATATACATAACAGCTAAATAAATAAAAGTCGATAGGCTGAATACTCAACACTGGCTACATCGAATGGTAGTTAATAGAGAAAAATGTAATGTCTTGAAGCATGACAGCTATCGTACAATACGAACTGCAAATGGCAACTGAAAATATGGCACGAGAATGTCCCAGCCAGAATCCCCAGAGTTTTTATTTTATCCCAACCTCAACTCCACTCTGAAGCAGTTGTCGTTTTCAATTCCTTTGTCTCTGGTACCTCTACCCAGATGTACATCAATGTGGTCTACTGTTGGGAACCTTTCAATGGGTAAGGCAGGAACCAACAGGTAGTCCCAACTCTGTTCAGGTCATAAAAGTTCCCCTGCTTCACTGTGAAAAGTGTAACAGAGGCAGGGCAGCAGGCTGCAAGAAGTGTGTCATCTTTTCTAAATCCCATTTCTCTTGGAAGATTTTATCTTTTCTCTCAACAGCTTCTGCTTGCTTTTACTTTCCCTCCTATTAACATTAATGTAATTTCAGGTGTAAGAGTAGACAAGGATCACTACCCCCAAGGTTTTCTTGTTCCAGTTCTCCTCACTATCTATATAGACTTTCCTTTTCTCTATCCCCCTTCCACCCCCTTCATCTTCTTGGGTTATTCTTTTCTATCTTGAAAAATTCACCTGGCACCAATCCCTTTTCTGGAAGTCTCTCTTCTCTCTGTAGGCACCCTTCCCTAAATTTCTTCTCACAGGATATTGGATTTAATTTCTACGTTGTGCTAGAAAGTTTCTCCCTCCTGGTATCTCTTTTCCACATCATATTTTCCAAAAATATATTTTACTAAGAGTTACATATGTCAGCTGTATAAATTTCCATCCTATAATGAGTTTCTCAGTCTATCTCTAGAGTTGTTTAACTAAATGCCAATAGTCAAAATTCTAAAATATTTATCTTATCAAATGAGGAACTTTATCAAAAAAAACAATCACCTGCAAGTAGTATGAGAGTCACATGGCAGCAATTAGAATATTTTGATAGTATTTAATGGAGAGATGCCTAATATTCTATTTTCTTGATTCTTCCTAAAAATCTTAACATAGTATGAAGTCTCTGATGAGACCACAGCTATCTGGTATCCCTAATAGCCACTGAGGTTACAAGAGATGACAAAAGCATGGAAGAAAGAACCTGTCCATGCTAACTCTGTTCCCCATTTATTTTTACGATGTGTGCCTGTCTCTTTTTCTTGCCACCATAAATACATGCATATTTTGAAGTCCTAAAAGAGCTGGAAGCATGTAAATGATTATGATTGCTATTAATTCCTGTGAGAAATAACTTGATATGTAAGTCAATAAAGACATGAGGAATAGAAGATTAAAATAAGAACTCTCCAACCCACCAGTACTATCTTAGCTACTCCTTAGATACCCAAGTGGAAACCCATTTGCTGTACCTGATCAAAACCTTTCCCAACTGCTAGTGACCTTCAGCAGGTTAAA
>CAUYQG010245935.1:0-18393 GCA_963574415.1 Tarsius wallacei
TGCAGGGTACGCTCACAGCCACTGTAGCCTCAACCTGCTGGGCTTAGGCCATTCTTTTGCCCAGCAGGTCGAGGCTGCGGTGGCCGGGAGCGGCCACTGCACTCCAGTCTGGGCGACAGAGTGAGACTCCAACTCAAAAAAAAAAAAAAAGAAAAAAGAAAAGAATCCGGGCTCAGTGACTCAGCCTGTAATCCCACGCCTTGGGAGACTGAGGTGAGTGGATTGCCTGAGCCCGCGCGTTCGAGACCCGCCTGGGCAACTTGGTGAGACCTCATCTCTATAACAAATAAATAAATAAAAAGTTAGCCGGGTGTGGTAGCACACACCTGTAATTCCAGCTACTTGGAAGGCTGAGACAGAAGGATCGCCGGAGCCCAGCAGGTCGAGGCTGCAGTGGCTAGGACTGCACTCCAGTGTGGGCAACAGGGTGAGACTCCAACTCAAAAAAAAAGAAAATAGATAAGAAGGAAAATAGCTTCCTTAAATTCTTGGCGCCTCATTTATCTCATCTATAAAAATATGGCTAAGAATATTTAGCTTGTTGGGTTGTGGCAAGTATTTAAAAGATGACTTCTATAATGTTCCTGGTTCATAAGAGGTCTTCAATAATACAGAATGTAGCTAGGTACTATGGATCACACCTGTAATCCCAGGAGGTGAGAGGTGAGAAGAGTGCCTGAGCTCATTGGTTAAAGACCAGCCTGGTAACGTGACAAGACCTCGTCTCTAAAATAAATCAAAAACATTAGCTGGGTGTGGTGGTACAAACCTGTAGTTCCATCTCCTTGGAAGGCTGGGGCAAAAGAATGGCCTAAGCCCAGCAGGTTGAGGCTACAGTGGCTGTGAGCGTACCCTGCACTCCAGGCTGGGCAACAGAGTTGGACTCCAACTCAAAATAATATAATAACAATAATAATAACAACAATAATAATACAAAATGTAGAGCTTTCATGTGTGCAGTTACTGATGATTTGCTTGTTGTGTGTTTGTTGCTTGGGGTGTAGAGAGTCTATTACCATGTCTCTGAGCATTTCTCCCAGGATTCAAGAGCATGCTGAAGGGCTCCCTCAAAGTGGTAGATGCAAAGCAGAAGCAAACCCTTTATCCCAGGGCCCAGCAGGTCTCTGGCCTCTGGTTTCCCAGTGATGAGTTTCTTTGTCATTAATAATTAGGCTCCGCTCTCCTCTCATCATATTTCTCCTTGTCAATTAAATTTTCAGCCCACCTCCTCTGCCTCAGCCCAACACATTCCTCTATGTTCTTAAAGGAAAACTAAGAAAGTTATTATTTCCACCAGCATTTCTCAGTAACTTGAATGACTCTGTCAGGCTTTCTTTTGGTATGGAGTCATTGGATGGAACTTGGGGGTTTCAGAGGACTCAGAAAGTTGAGTCCATATGAACAGGCCTGAGCAAATGGGACAATTTTTGCAAAATCCTTTGATACAAACCTACCAGGATACAGAAAGTGAGTTGCACCAGCCAGAATCTAAAGGACCGAGATAAATGCAGATTTTCTGGTAGGCCAACATGGCTTCTAAGTGAAGGCAGCACAGCACAATGCTCAGGCTGTGCTTTAACTATCTGTGGTAATGGATTAGTTATAATAAAAAAAATTTAACTGGGCTCGGTGGCTCAGCCTGCAATCCCAGCACTTTGGGAGACCGGGGTGGGTGGATTGCCTGAGCCCAAGGGTTCGAGACCAGCCTGGGCAACTTGACGAGACCTCATCTCTACTGCACTCTAGCCTGGGCGATGGAGTGGGACTCCAACTAAAAAAAAAAAAATTTTAAACTTCCAGTCCATAACAAACTGATATTTTTGGAAAAGCACAATGGAACTAAAATAATAGAACAATAAAATAAAATTTTTTTTAAAAAGGCATAAAAGTCAAGCCTATTTTTATTAGATTCAACAAGTATAAAATTATATTTCAGTAAATGTAATCAGAACAAATGTAGCATTAAAAAATCACAAAAACCATACATGTTGTTTATGAAAATGTGCATATAGGTGACTAATATATCACTATTATACTCATACCTTTTTGTTATTTCACAATCATAACCAAACAAAAGTTGAGTGAAGGAGCAATTTCCCATATGAAATGCCTATACACATTTTTGAACAAATGTATGTATCAATATTTGAATTTCTTTTTTTTCTTTTTGAGTTAAGATCTCATTCTGTCCCCCAAGCTGGAGTGCAATGGCACAAGCACAGCTCACTGCAACCTCAAACTCCTGAGCTCAAGCGATCCTTCTGCCTCAGCCTCCGGGGTAGCTGGGACTACAGGCACACCACCACGCAAGGCTAATTTTTTTGTTGTTTATTATAGAAACAAGGTCTCACTATGTTGCCTAGGCTGCTCTCGAACTTCTAGGCTCAAGCAATCCTCCCACTGCAGCCTCCCAAAGTGCTGGGATTACAGGCATGAGCCACCACGCCCGGCAAATATTTGAAGTTTTTGATTTGATAAATGAGCTTGCTTCTTGCTTGTTAACTAATCTAGACACCACTCCTTATGAGGCATAATTCATATCTAAAATGTTTCTATGTTTTGTTTAATAACTCTCATGGCAGAGAGATCAATCTTACATAAGTGTGCTGACAGAAATGGAAGAAGTGGTTTAAAGGCAATTTCAGCAAGGTCAGGATACTTATTTTTAACTTTTATTCATAAAGAACTAAGCAAGGCTGTATTTTCCCAATTCATCTTCAACCTTTCATCAGCAACTGGTTCTAACAATTAATCTTGTAAAGTTATAATTGAATTTAAATGATCTTCTGATGAAAATATGGATTAAAAATCCATGAATTTCCTGTGTGTGAATTTTCTTTGGGAGGAGAATAAAATTCAAAACATTCTATCAGATGTGTAAGGTAGTCGGAGAAAACTTATTGCAAATATATGATATTAAAATCATTAACTACACCGATGATAATTGTTAAAGTATGAAACTTGTCATAATAGTCTGTGAAAACTCTGTTCTTTTAAGATTCTAACTTTTGTCGTCATCTTTAGATTGTATCTGCCATTGAACAACATATTGCATTACACCCTTGCATGGGATAAATGCAGAGCTTAGATCATAAATATAGGGCAAAAACAGAAACTGGCTGTTCAAGTCATATCTTTAAAAGTTGAGCTAAACTAGTTCCTTATCTTGCAGAAACACTGAGAATTTATCCTGTTGTTCAAACGTTCTCAACAGAACTTTCCTCTTGATAATCATCATACCCAGCATGCAATATCATTGCTTATGTCCAACTTCTATACTGTTACAAGATATAGAAAACAAACTAAAACGTAGCGCATTAGCTTTTATGTAATTCTCAGAATTTATCAGCCCAGTGAACACAACGGTTAGTCCAGCTGACATTATTTGCATGGCAAGATTTTCTTCATGAAGGCAAGTGCATCGATTTACATTCTAGGGATACCTTAATTTGAGTAATTACTCAGAATATTTTCTTGTAATAACTGAGTCATCAGAATGTTACATCTATGTGATACTTAGACTTCAAATCACATTTATCGACAGACTATGGCTTTCATAGTTTTATACAGTTAAGTGCTAGTTGGGTTTATCAGCAATATGGCTGAGAAAAAGAATTGTACCTTAATACTTCTATCATATTAAAGTTGTGCCTATACTAAAAATTACTGTATTAACTCTCTGTTAATGATATCAAGTTGCAATGGAAAACACTTTGCAAGCTTTGGGTTTTATTTATTTATTTATTTTCCAATTGAGATGGGATCTCACAATGTTGCCCAGGCTGGTCTCGAACTCCTGGACTCAAGCAATCTTCCCACTTCAGCATCCCAAAGTGCTAGGATTACCAGAATGAGTCACCGTGCCTGGCTTTATGTTTACTATGGGTTGGTCTTCTATAAATTAGCCTATTCTTGTCATTGGAAATCGATAGTTGAGCTAACTTCTTTGCCACTAAATTCACCTAATATTTCCAGGCAAACATCTTTCTTGCTTCTTTTACTAATGTCTTAGCAATGATGTATGGAGTTTTAGTTTTAGCAAACTGATGGACTATTTTTATAAGAAGCCTGCATAGTACTAATGCTTCTGTGAAAAAAAATTGAACATCTACTTCTATTGGCTTCTTATTTCAGTACTTTTTCTTTCAAGGATTTTTGTGTGTGTGTGTGTTTTGAACTTATTTCTTTTTTTAAGAACTTTTAATATTTTTATTTTAAAGATGTGGGGTACAATTCAGGGTTAGGTATACAAATGTTCATTATGCAGGTACACTCCCCCCCACAGGCAAATTCCCACTACTACCAATCTCGCTTTCCCGCTCCCCTCCTGGCAGTTTCCTGCTACTGCCGATCCTTTTCTTATAGTATTACAATAATTTATTTCTTTATCTTTAGTATGAAAATGCTGCTTACATTTTGATACATCTTATTGCTATTTTTTAGCTAGAAAATCTCCACCAATAATATACTCTGTTTTAAGCACTTTACCATCAGTTATGGCTACAAAGTTGATCTCACTAGAAGGAAAATACATCTGAGTAAAACCAGTATAAAATATTTTGGATTTCATTTTTTGGGACTCTCTTGGATCACTATCATTAGTTTACTACTGCTGTTGAAGTCATACTTGACAAAAACGTCCAGTGAATTTTATTTTGCCAAACGTCATTCAGGATTAAAATAAATATTATAAAGTTTGTTTCTTTCATTTCATTAATAATGTTGATCTCTAAAAATAAAAACAATTGTAAAAATAAGCATTACTAAAAGAAATAAAAGCCTAAATTTTCTCTGATTTGTATACACTTTTGGCTTACATTGACAAAGTAATCCTAAAACATGGCGTATTATAATACGGTCCTACTGCAACTTGTACCACATGTAACTCACCAGGCAACTTTGACAACATACAAACTGGTCCATGCCCTCTGTTCAATGAGACAAGTACACTGATTTACTCTTTCTTATATGTTGCCACAATGCCAAATGGTTATAAAAATTTCCAAACGCTTCCTCTCTATTTCATTTATCTGGACCAGTCAGTAACAAACAGTTCATGGAACAACAATGCCCTGGGGACCGGACTTTAAAGTTAAAGATTTGGCATCTAGAGAGATTTGATTTGCAAACCAAATCGTATTACTTACAAGCTATGTGATCATGGGCAAAATTTGCAATTACCTCTTTTCTGAAATGAAGATACTTTCCAGCTTTAAAGAGTTGTAGTAAAGATGAAATAATGCACTCATGCATTTGTTCATTAAACAAATATTTATTGATTGCCTACAATGTGCCAAAAGCTAGAATCTTGAATTATATCAATGAACAAAAAACAGACTATAGTGAGAGTGAGACAGATAATAATAACAATAAGAATAAAAGAAAAAAGAAGTGAATTATAAAGTATGTTAAAAGCTGATGTGTTATGAAAAATGTTCACAGCAATGTATGCTAAGGGGAATCAAGAGTACTGGGTCCAGGGATGGGGTGTAGGTGGTAGTTTATTTTGTTTGTTTGTTTGTGTTTGAGTCTGGGTCTCACTCTGTCACCCAGGCTGGAGTACAGTGGCATGATCATGGCTCACCTTAGCCTCAACCTCCTAGGCTCAGATGATATTCCCACCTCAGCCTCCCCAAGAACTGGGACTACAGATACACCACCATGCCTGGCTAATTTTTAATTTTTTTTTTATAGAGACAAGGACTTGCTGTGTTTTTCCGGCTGGTCTCAAATTCCTGGACTCAAGCAATCCAGCTACCTTGGCTTCCCAAAGTGCTGGTGTTACAAGTGTGAGCCACTGTGCCTGGCCTAGGTTGTAGTTTTAATAAAGTGGTCAGGAAAAAAAAAAATGATTTGCTAGTGCAAGCTGAACCACCAGTACAGAGCTTAGTTGGTGGCTTAGGAAAAATAGCCTTTATCATAATTAGTTCATTATTACTTAGTACATTGCCAATCAGGAAATCAAAATGGCTCCATTTGGGGAAGCCAGTTCAATGGCACCTGTGCACACAGGTATGCATTACACCTACACACATACACTCGCATACACAGTCACGTATTCACATACCATATAAATTTTATTTGCATTTAGCTGACTCCCTCTAATGCACACCTTCCACTTGCATTTGTGATAATTTGGGGGCCCAAATTAGTGAGCATTAGATTGGTTTTAAGGTAGAATCTCACAATTATTTTTTGTTTTTTTATTTGTGCTGAATAACATAGAGGAAATGCCAAAAGTTTAAGGCCAACATTTGACTCCACCTCAGTTCTCTGTATGTCTAACTCAACTATTTTTTCTATTACTTTGTTAAAGTATCACTGTCTCTTTTGATCCTGAAAGATGTATTATATTTGGCAGAAGTCATGGAAGAAAGTATATCAGAGAAGTGAGAATTCAACTGACCTTCACTGTCTTTTCCAAAATAACTTACTCCTTCAAAATTGTACACACAGCATGATAAAGCAATCATTTAAAAAGTGAAGATGTCTATAGAAAATATGTTTGTTTTAGAGTGGAAAGATTCTGAATATTTTCTGATTTTCTATAATCAGTATGTACTTTTGAGAAATAATCAAAAACAGCCAATAAATTTTATTTTAAAAAGAAAGAATATAACCTACTCTGACTAATACAAGAGCTCTTGTTCTTTTATGTTTTCATTTTCATTGTGGGAGAAGTGGAGGAGTGGAATTTATTGGTCTGGGAATTGTTTTCAGCGTTTCTTTTTTGGATTTTATCTCCATACTCTCTGAAAAACTCTATGTGACTATACTACTCAAACTGCTTTGCTGTTTTATTATTAGACCATACTCCTCTAAACTTGGCCGGAAATCAAAGACCAATCCAGATAAGAATCTCCACAATGTGCATTTTTCAAAGCAAGTCAGAAGCTGCTTTGTTTTAACACTCAAAGAAAGCTTTTGTATTTTCAATTTCAAGTGCTCTGCAGTAAACCAACAGCCTATATAGATTATACAAAAGGGTCATGTGTTGATTTGAGCCAGTTTTGGGGGGAAAAATCACTACCGAGGAGCAGCAAGTGTTTAAACAATGAACTGACAGCTGCCAGTCCATTAGACCCCTTCACAGGGCCAACTCCTGCTCTTTTCAATTTCACTGTGATCTCTAGATACAACTCTTGATGGCTGAGCTGATCGTGATGGGCTGTGTTCCAATAGCACCTGCACTTATCGGAGCAATTCCTTTTATCAGAGGACTCTCACATAAAGTCCTTTAGAAAGAAGAGAAACGGTGCTGGCTTGGAAAGAGAGAAGATGAAAATATATACCTACTTTAAGTTCCTTATTGTCCATTTAAGTACTTGTAGAGTTAGAGCTAAAAGCCTGAAGCTCTTGCTTTATACAATATTCTCAAGGCCATTTTCAGGGATACCACCATCCATCTTTAGCTGAAGTTTAACCCAAATAGTTAAACCCCATAGTTTGGCCAATTAAGTACTAATTTCATAATGGATGTATGTCTGTTAAAAATATTTTTCTGGTGATAGACTTAAAGAAGTGAGATGAAAGATTATTTCCTTCCGTTTCTGCTTCAGGCAACTATAATCATTTTTATTTTCTTACTTGGAGTCAAATGTTCATAATCATCAGCTCTTGCAAACAGCCTGGGGTTTGGTCTAGGGTTTCGCAGGAGGAGAGTAAAAAGTACTAGGTGAAGACAAGCCTTTCATTATTTTAATGAAGATCTTTCCTCGCCTTTGATTTGATTTTCTGTTCCTTCCCTTCAGGCCCTCATGATGTCTTCATTTGGGATCTCTGGTTGAAGTTTCCACTTGATGTTTACACCTTTGGGCTCTGCCTGTCCGCCTGAATTTGGGTCCAATGCCTGCCCTGAACACATCTCCTCAGATTTTCCAAGTGTTGATTATTTACCCAGTTCTTAACCACATTACTTCCCCACATCTCTGATCCTTAATAACTGGGCCTCTGCTTTCCTGAAAATAGCTTTAGCCTGTAGCTGTCTGTACCTGGGCTGAACCCAACTAGGTTATAACTCTCCTAGTTTGACTGAACCGAGAAGTTAGTTCCACCTAACAGTCAATTCAATCTACTATTCAAACATTGGCCACATGAGTTCAATTCAATGGATTGACTTTTTTGGGTAGATACTGAGCAAATTTTTCACTGCCTTAAATGATAAAGTCAAAACAGAAAATTGGTCATGTCTCAAACAACATCCTTTTTCCCTTGCAAGAATACGGAATAACTTTGCTGCTAGGTGTAGGGAATAAGTGGTTTTTAATTTCATGGTTTAAAGTTTCATAGTTTGACCCCAAAGCCAAAAGAGGCTGCCTCATTTGATCAGACTAAAGTGGACAATAGCGTACAGTACTTTAATATGAACAACAAAGGAGGCTTAAAGTTGAAGCCATGAGACCTGCAGTCATAATTTCTCTATGATCGAAAATTCTCCATCTGAAATCCGCTCCATATAGTCTATTCCATTTAGTAGTTATCAGTATTTGGCCCTTTTTCCTCAGGACAAGTATAAACACGTTGAGGTTGAGTATGTCCCACTCATCTTTGTACCTTTCACAATACCTGTAAGTTCCCAACAGTCAGTGAATTGAGTTGAATTCATGGTTAACCTGAAGAAGGAAAAGACTTACACTGAAAAATACAAATCATGCATTTTTTAAGGTGGTAAATATTTATACAACACAGGGATGAAAGAGGATGTAAATAATACCTTAGCGAAAGTGTCTCAAAATAACCTCAGGGAAGCCTTTCACCACTCAGAATAGATTGATGTCACATTGCCTTGAGTGTGGGAAAAGAAAAGCAAAATAGGTTTAGTAGTCAAACAACCACTTAAAAAGTTAAAGATGCACTAAATAAATCCAGCATAATGTTTTTACCTAAGTGTCCTGAAGCACTGGATGGCAAAATAACATTCAGAGATTCATTAAACCTGCTTAATCCATCCGGAATGGGATGAACGGTGGAGCAATTTTATCTGGACATGGAGGCATCCTGACTCCTCTGTATCAGACAGAAACATTCAAGCCAATGAGATAAATGCAAACAGTGCGAAACATTCTCTATGTATCATCAGAATATAGAGTAACACAAGTTATAAAAAAATGCTGAACAAAGTCTGAAGTACTACCCCTGTCAAAATGCTGACATTGATTTTATTCACTTCTTGAGATCTAAATTGGAAAATCAAAAAAGATCAGATTGAACACAGGTCTTTATGATATAGTATAATCAAAGACAATGTGGGGCTAGATCTACAATGCATAATGGAAGGTCTTGAAGGACGGAATCTGCTGATTCTGGGACAGAGGGATGAGCTACCATTAGCAGAACGAGCTTTGTTCTGCAACTTCATGATTTACTTCTTGCGTTGCCAATTCACGGATCATTGTCACGTCACTCAAAGAAATCTGAAGCTTTGTCAAGAACAACAAGAAAAAGGAAAGCCCTAAACTCACACAATTATGTGCAAATAAAAAAAGGAAAATTCATTTGCTAGCAAATGGCTTTTATCCTCACTTAAAAAAATACAGAGGCCCGAAGAAGCAGCTCTTCCTTGTGGTTATATATAAAAGCAGAATTGCTTAAAAATTTTAAGAAATTAGCTTTCATAGAGAAATATATTTATAGAGAAAATAGAGATGCCAAAATGGAGCGAGAGAGCTGAAGTCTGGAATCTCTGCTTCCTTTGTCAGATGACTGCTCCATTAATTAACGCGCTATGTCAGGAGTCGAAAAAGTGGCTCATGGGCAAAATCTGAGCCACCGCCTGTTTTTGTACTGCTCGAGGGCTAAGAATGACTTTGACATTTGTAGATGGCTGGAAAATATTTTTCAAAGAATGATATTTAGTGGCATGTGAAAATGTTATAAAATTTTAACTTCAGTGTCCATAAATAGGGTTTATGGCCACACCCTTGTTGCAATGGTAGAGTTGGATAGTTGTGAGTGGCTGAGGGGTCTGCAAAGCCTAAAACGTTTATTTTATTATCTGACCCTTTGTGGAAAAAGTTTGACAACCCTTGTATTACATTATTAATGACATATTAACACCCAGAAAGCAGACTTCATGCAACTTTACATCTGAAGAAAAAATAAATTCTTCTATGCAAATATGCAGGCATCTTATCTCCATGCACACACATATGGGCACCTATTGGTGACCTATAAGGTCCTGTAAAATATCTTTAATAAGGGTAGTTAATACATCTCATGGATGTTTATGATAGAAGGGTAAATTCACATATCACCCGGAGAGCAACTTACAAGAAGAGATCGGCATTTGCAACAAATCCCTGCTGGATTTTCTTTGTCCTCTTTATGACTCTGGAATTGATGGGCTGCATTTGACCGAGCAAATTCTAGAACTATGCAGTAGGAAGGAAGACCAAGGTTAGTTCATCTATTGAATGTCACGGATACCAACAAGAACCAAATTATTTCTAGAAACTTACAACCTTAAAAGCAATTGCAGCCTCCTTGGCATCACCTCAGGCCCATAGCCCAGAATGCGTGTTAGTTAGGTTGTATTAATATGTTTTCTGAATACTTGTGAACTTGATCAGAGAGAATATGGACACACACAAGGAAATATATTGTTAAATTTCCTGGTTATGGCTTTCTTATTTTAGACAGCTCAAATGTAAATGCAATCTTGACCTTTAAATATACATACAATGATGTGTGAAAAATATACAATACAAGGACCCAGAATCAGGGAGGAACTGGGCCCCGTAACTTCCACATCAGTTGAGAGTTCTTTGTACTCCATGGCCTCTGGGGTCCACTGACATTTACATTACACATACCCAGCCAAGCATTATATTTCTAATTTAGTCTGTAACTATCTTTCAGCATGTTGATTTGCTAAATATAATTTGTAGTGTTGCTATTGGGCAGAGAGCCACTACCCACAAGCAAGCTAATAAAACTTTCCTGTAAGATATCTTTAATAGAGAAACAAATATATTTTAAAATATTTTACTTGTATGCATGAATGATCCTGAGAATAAAAACATCTAGTGTATGAATGCAATATATTTATCAGTGGATAATATGGAAATCTATCTATTTTTATTGAAATTTTATCACATTGGAATATTGAAACATCTCTGTAGGAGACAATAACTTAATAGGCAAAGCAACTAACTGTGGGAAACAAAGAAGTGAAGTCCTGTATCTTGTTCATGGGGTGAGGAAGGAGGTTTATTCCCACAGGGCTCTGAACAAAGTGCTTCTAGAAAGCATTTCTTCTGCCACAGACAATGGAGTTAATTGTTACAAAAAAAAAAGGCCACAAATTCCTTCTTTCTCTGTATGTATGTCCTTTACAAGGTAACTTTGCTGTCCCTCCCATCAAGAGGTGAAAGTCTCTCTCCCAACTGACCTCCTTGAAATAGCAGGCAAGGACTTCAACCCATGGGTTTACTTAACTTGCTTTCCGATGTGAATTCTGTTATCCTAACAACATTTTGGTTCCTATATTGCATTAATAGACTAATTACTTTCAGTTAACATGTAAGGGTTTTTTTTTCAAACTGGGTAAGGGAATAAGGAAGTAAAGAAAACAGCTATGCTATCAAAAATATCTCAGTTTAGCTCGGGGCTTAAGGATTGTTTTAAACTGAATGGTTACAAACTAATCCCTGTTCAAAAGCCACCAATGACTTCCCATTAAATAAAATCTCCACTACTTTTTCGTTTCAATGACCTGAAAGTTGTGCTGGAACTGCCATTCTTGTTGACCTCAACTCCTACCATTCTCTCCATCATTTATTCTGTTGCAGACACAGTAGCCTCTCTTGCTGTTCCTGGAATACACCAAGGTTGTTCCCACCTCCTGGCCTTTGCCCTGACTATTTCCTGTGCTTGGAATATACCAACCCCATATCTTCCTTCCTTCCTCCCTCCCTCCCTTCCTCCCTCTCAGTCCCCCTCTCTGTCTCTTTCTGATTATCATATAACAATTGAGTATATTTATGGGGTACACTGGGATGTTTTGATCTATGTATACATTGTAGATCCAATCAAGTGAATTAACATATTCATCACCTTATCAACTTAGAATTTTTTTGGAGTAAGGATGTTAAAATCTATCCTTTTAGCAAACTTGAAATATACAATACATTGTTATTAACTACAGTCACTATGCGGTGCAATATATCACTACCTAAAACTTATTCCTTCAGTCTAATTGAAACTCTGTACCAGGTCTTGTGATTTACTCCTCTACTGGAGATCAGGATTTTTTTTTTTTAATTCTCCAGGATGTTATAACATGTGGCAGGGTTAAGAATAACTGAGCCACAGTGTCATTTAAGCTCAAACTTCCTCAAATTAAACGTGCAGACATACCACCTGGGAATCTAATTCCAGCACAGATTTTGATTCAGAAGTGAGGTGGAACCTGAGATTCTTTATTTCTAACAAACTCCCAGGTGATACTCGTCTCCCACCCTGATGGTGAGTGAGTTTTCTTTTCTTTTCTTTTCTTTTTTTTTTTGAGTTGAAGTCTCACTCTGTCACCCAGGCTGGAGTGTAGTGGCACGCTCATGGCCACCACAACCTCGACCTGCTGGGCTCAGGTGATCCTTCCGCCTCAGCCTTCCAAGAAGCTGGAACTACAGGTGTGCACTACCACCCCTGGCTAATTGTTTGAATTATTGTAGAGAAGAGGTCTCGCCAAGTTGCTCGGGCTGGTCCCAAACCCCTGAGCTCAGGCAATCCTCTTGCCTCGGCATCCCTAAGTGCTGCGATTACAGGCTTGAGCCACTGCGCCCGGCCTGGTGAGTTTTCTAAGACCAGAAAATCTACCTCCATTGGTGCCAACTGCAAAGGAGGTGCCCTGTGAATGTTTGCTGACTGAAAGTTTTGTGGTTGCCACAGCTTCCATTTATGGTCTCATGCCAATCTTAGTAGCTTCTGACGACATAAAATAAGATGGTATATGTTACTTAATCAATATGTCAAGTTCTGTAATGTATATATGGATGTTATAAAAGGACTCTACATTGAGTAAACGTTTAGTATTAAATCTTTACACTTTAGAGCCATAAGAATTTTATGTTGGATCAAGAATGAAGCTTTCATCTTTTCTGCTGTGAAAAAAATGGGCTCTTTTCTTAAAATCTTCCTCCATGGCTATTATTATCACCTTAATCTTACTGGGTTCAATATGGAGTGAGGTAGACTTCAGCCAGAGAGATTTTCTGAGGGAAAAATCATGGGAAAGTAAAGACACTGCTCTCCTTTTGGTATCCAATATCCTCTGTATGGTCATAAATAGCACTGATTCCTGACATCCATACCACTTAACTAGATTTCCAAGTCTCAGTTCTGTCAATAATGTCATCAATTGCCTTTATAGCATTTTCTTCTGAAGTCTTTTTTGTGCCACTTTATATATCTTTCCTGCCCAGAGTGTCCTCACCCAAAAGACATCCCTCAGGCATCCTATTTAGTCACTGGCTAAATCCAAAATGAAGTTGCCTCTGGTCTTGCCCCACCTTACACCAGCAGAGAAGATAATCTAATTTCAGGGGCTTCATCTTCTCTCGTCCCCAAAGTACAAGAGAATGGGATTTCTTCCTAAGGAGGTTAACAGGGATATTGTTGTTTCAAGGTTTGCTGACAGGCTGAAGATTTATCCTCCCCACTCTTTTTCCTGACTCAGAAGAGAATTACAGACCTGGAATCTGCAGTACCTCTGAGTCGCTTGGTAATTTAAAATTGATGACTTGGAAAGAGAACGGAGATAAAGACGCTGTCCTGGGATGTGTCCTTTTATAGAGAGGTATTGTAATTTGGGGGGCAATGTTTTCATGGAACTTTTTTGGAAAAAATTTTAAAAACAGTGGTTTAGGGATTTACTTTGATCAATGACTCAATCAGCCGGGCTCTCATGGCTACTCCTTTCTAAGCATAGAGACAAGATGTACAATTTACTGATTAGAAAAGGGGAGTGCGAGGGTGTTAATTAAAAGCATATAAGTCCAATAGTATACGATTCCATTCTATAATGCTCAAAGTCAGACAAGATGAATCTATGTTGTTAGAAGTAAAAAT
The DNA here is from genome assembly GCA_963574415.1 of Tarsius wallacei. NCBI lineage: Eukaryota > Metazoa > Chordata > Mammalia > Primates > Tarsiidae > Tarsius > Tarsius wallacei. The sequence continues at coordinate 14,068 of CAUYQG010245935.1, forward strand.
GGAGACTACTTTGAGGTGGGAGTTAGTGGTTAGAAGGGAGTATAAGGGGTATTTCTAAAGTGTCGGGGATGTTCTATTCTTTTTTTTTTTTTTTTGAGTTGGAGTCTCACTCTGTCACCCAGGCTGGAGTGCAGTGGCACACTCACGACCACCCCAGCGTCGACCTGCTGGGCTCCGCGATCCTTCCGCCTCAGCCTTCCAAGTAGCTGGAACTACAGGCGCGCACTACCACACCTGGCTATATTTTAACTTATTTTAGAGATGAGGTCTCGCCAAGTTTCCCGGGCTTGTCTTGAACCTGAAGACTCAGGCAATCCACTCGCCTCAGCCTCCCAAAGTGCTGGGATTACAGGCTGAGCCACCAAGCCCGGCTGATGTTCTTTCTTGATTCTTATACTTGAGTGTGTTCACATTGTGAAGTTTCATTGTCTATACACTTAACAATTTGTGCACTTTTCTTTGTATTCCATACTTCATTAAAAGTTTGCCAATAGATATCCAACAAATACAGATATCCATTTCAATTGTTTTCTACTTATGAATAAGTCGCAACATCAAAAAAATCCACACCTGAATATATATTTGAAAATTGGCTATCCAATTAAAGAACTGATTTCCTCCTTCTCTGAAATTCACATTTTCCAATCAGACTTTAGTGCCATATATGTGTTAGCTCTCTTCCTGATCCTAATAGCTTTGTCTTGATTGTGCTTAATGCTGGAAAAGCCATTACTTGGAAGAAGCTATAACCTTAAGGGGTTTCTTTATCTTGTTGACAAATTATATCTTGAATACATGCTTGCATTGAAATATGCAGCCTTCCATTAGTTATTAGTCACTGAAACCACCACAGATCTCAGTAGCAGTGCTCGCTATCAACTCCTGCAGGACAAGATGAGAGACCCTTGTGATCAAGTCTAGTGTTTCCTGGATACTAATTAGGTTTCCACACAATGAGCCTGACTTTGCTTAATAAATTAAAGAATAAGTTAAAATGTTGAGGAAGATTATACCAGTGCCTTCTTTATTCTCTAGAAATAAATCAGATAAAGTAAACACATTCTTGGGGCTTTTGGAATCCTCATTTTAATTTTATTTTTTAATTTCTGGTATAGGTATACCTTCACATAGCTCATGAATCAAAGGCTACAAATAGTATACAGGTCATGATCTTCCTCCCACTTCACCTACCATCACTGTCCTCCATTACCTACCATCACTGCTGATAGGGTCTTTTTATCTTTCCGGAGACTATTAGTGTATATTCAAATATAATTTGATAATAACAATGAAAAGTTCTATCGGGCTCCTATGATCAATAACAAATCCCTGTTTAAGGACTTGGTACTCAAAGTGTGGTCCAAAGACCAGCAGTATCAGCATCACTTGGGAATTTGTTAGAAATGCATAATTTCAGGACTTGACCAAGACCCATGAATCAGAATCCATGTCTTAATTCATTTTGTGCTGCCATAATAGAATACCATAGACCGGGTAATTTATAATGAACTAAAATGTATTGACTCACAGTTCTGGAGACTGGACAGTCCAATATCAACGTACTGGTCAAGGGCCTTCTTGCTGAGAGAAAAGGAGGGCAAATGCCCTTTTATAATGGCATTTATCTCACCCATGGTGGCAGAGCCCTCGTGACCTAATCAACTCTAAAAGGTCTCATTTCTTAAAACAGTTAAAATGGAAATTAAATTTAAACACAAGTTTTGGAGGGGACAAATATTCAAGCCATATCATTCTGATACTGGCCACTCCCAAACCCATGTCCTTCTCATACACAAAATACATTTATTCCATCCCAATAGCCCCAAAAGTCTTAACTTATTCCAGCACCAACTTAAAAGTCCAGAGTCTCATTTAAATCCATTATTGGTGAGACACAAGGCATGATTCATCTTGAAGCTGATTTCCTTCCAGCTGTGAGCCTGTGAAATCAAAACACATTATGTACTTACAAAATCCAGTGGTGGGACGGGCATGGGATAGACATTCCCATTCCAAAAGAGAACAACAGGAAAGTAGAAAGGAGAAACAGGTCCCAAGTTAAGTCTAAAACCCAGGGAAAACAACATTAAATCTTAAAGCTGGAGAATAATCTTCTTTGACATCATGTCCCACTATCTGCACACATTAGGGTGGGTGCTGGGCCTCCAAAACCTTGAGGAAGGGACACTTTCATGGCTTTGGGGTTGCGGCCCATATGGCTGCTCTCACAGGTTGAAGCTGGATGCCTACAGCATTCCCAGACTGGTGTGGCATGCTGGTGGCTCTACAGTTATGGGATTTCTGGGGGTGGTCCTGCTCCCACAGATCACTAGGCATTGTCCTAATGGAGACTTTTTGTGGTGGCTTCATCCCTGGGGCAAGTCTCTGTATGGGTTTCAAAATTGTTTTTTGAAATATAGGTAGAGGAAACCACAGCTCCACAGCTCTAGCATTCTGCAAGTCTGCAGAATTAACATCACTTGGATATCATCAAGATTTACTGCTTGCATCCTTTAGAATGGTAGGTTCAGCTTCCTTCTATCCATACCAATCTCATTAAACTGTTGCTTGGCCACACCCTTGGTTTTCTTTTCCAAACTGTGTTTTTATTTTATGCTGTTTTATTCTTCATGTGGTTAGACTGGGGATTTTCAAAATCTTTACATTCTGCTTCCCTTTTAATTATAAATTTTGTCTTTAAATACTTTCTCCCAACTGAGCTCGGTGGCTCAGTCTGTAATCCCAGCACTTTGGGAGGCCGAGACAAGTGGATTGCCTGAGCCCGCAGGTTCAAGACCAGCTCGGGCGACTTGGCGAGACCTCATCGCTACAATAAATAAATGAAAAAATTAGCCGGGCATGGTAGCGTGTGCCTCTTTGTCCCCTCTAAAACTCATGTTGAAATTTAATTCCCGGCTGTTGCCTTGCTAAACTTGGGCTGAGGCGGAATGATCGCTGGAGCCGAATGGGTTGACACTGGGGTGGCCGTGAGCATGCCACTGCACTCCATCCTGGGCAATGGAGTGAAACACCAACTCAAATAAATAAATAAATAAATGCTTTCTCTCTTCTCACATTTTGCTATATGTAGTTAAAAGAAGCCACACAGCATCCTGAGTGCTTTTCTGCTTAGAGATTTCTTCTGTCAAATATCCCAATTTATTGTTTTTGTTGTTTTTTTTTTTTTGAGTTGGAGTCTCACTCTGTCACCCAGGCTGGAGTGCAGTGGCATGCACATGGCCACCACAGCCTCGATCTACTGGGCTCAGGTGACCCTTCTGACACTCAGCCTTCCAAGTAGCTGGAACTACAGGCATGCATCATCATACCCAGCTAATTTTTTGATTTATTATAGAGATGAGGTCTCTCCAAGTTGCCCAGGCTGGTCTTGAACCCGTGGGCAGAGGCAATCATCTCACCTCAGCCTCCCAAAGTGCTGGGATTATAGGCGTGAGCCACCACACCCAGCCAATTTATTGCTTTTAAGTTATGCCTTCTATAACACAATTTCAGCAAGTTCTTTGTGACTTTATAACAAGGACAGCCTTTCCTCTTCATTTCCACCTAAGACATCATCATAATGACCTTTACTGTCCATATTTCTACCAACATTCTGGTCATGGCCACTTAGGTAATCTCTAAGGAGATTCAGACTTTTCCTACAGCTATTCTCATCTCCTGAGCCCTCATCAGAATCACCCGTAATGCTACATTCATAAGAATTTGGGCTTTTTCTTCTTCAGAATTTACTTCAAAATGATTTCTGCCTCTACACATTACTCAGTTCCAAAGCTACTTTTACATTTTCAGGTATCTGTTGATAAGCTGAAGATTTATCTTCTCCACTCCTTTTCCTGACTCAGAATTGCTTGGTAATTTAAAATTGATGACTTGGAAAGAGAATGGAGATAAAGCTGCTGTCCTGGGATGTGTCCTTTATAGAAAGGTATTGTAATTTAGGGGCAATGTTTTCATAGCAATAGACCACTTCTCTGGTACCAATTTCTGTCTTAGTCTGTTTTATGCTGCCATAATAGAATACTAAGACTGAGTAATTTATAATAAGCAAAAATGTATTGGCTTATAGTTCTGGAGACTGGGGAGTCCAATATCAAGGTGCTGGTATCTGGCAAAGGCTTTCTTGCTGCATTATCACATAGTAGATGGAAGAAGGACAAGAGAGAGAGAAGGGGACTGGACTTGACAGTTTTTATAACAGTATTAACCCTACCTAAAAGGAACCACCTAGAAAGGTTGATGAGGATGGTGGCTCAGAACCATCCAACTGAGAGCACTGGGCCAAGGCATAAACGAAGGCAAGTAGAG
>CAUYQG010245939.1:0-37875 GCA_963574415.1 Tarsius wallacei
CTGAGCTCTGACGATTCTTCCGCCTCAGCCTTCCAACTAGCTGGAATTATAGGCGCGCGCTACCACGCCCGGCCAATTTTTTGATTTATTGTACAGATGAGGTCTCGCTTGCCCAGGCGGGTCTCGAACCCGCGGGCTCAGGCAATCCACTCACCTCAGCCTCCCAAAGGCGCGGGATTACAGGCTGAGCCACCGAGCCCGGCGACTGAATGTTTATTAATTCGAATTATGATAACCCAGTTTCTCTCCAGAAAAGAGACATTTTTTTCTGACTATAGGTTTCTCTCCTTCCCTACTAGTTCAACAATGCTAGAATCAGAGTGGCTTTTAGATACGCCACCAAAAGAAACTTATTTACATCATGCATGTATCCCTCTCCATAGGAAGGCAATCCAAATGTAAATTCATTAAAATTAAGTCAAGCTGAGATTTTATTTATTTATTTTGGAGTTGCGGGGCATATGTGAGGATTTACTACATAAATAAATTGCACGCAGGTAAGGTTTGGACTTCTAGTGGGCTCTCTCTCCCAATTTTGGGATTTTAAAAGACCTCAGAGAAAAATGGCCCAGTGCAGTTAAATGGTTTGCCCAGTGATACTCAGCAGATGAGGACAAGCCAGAACCACAACTGGCACTCAGAGCCCATGACGTCAAGCCTCTACTAGATGCCCTTTACCCAGGTTACTGTATCACACAATAGCTGTTCTAAAAAATTGTTCACCGAGTGTTCTTTTGTTCAATAAGTCCTCACATGTTTATTAAATTACGCAATTTCAAAAATACCTCAATTTCCTGTTCTAATTAAAATGTAATTACCAGTGTCTCCAGCATCTCCATTTTTCCTAAGCTTTTCTGTTACTCATCAACACCAAGAGCTGTCAAATGCACTAGAGCTCCTTTCCGTCCAATATGTACACTTACCATAGGAAGGCAATCCAAACATAAATTTAGGAAAATTAAATAAAATTTAAAATTTTATCCCTCAGTTGCTATAGCCACGTTCAAGTGCTCAAGAGCCACATGTGGCTTCTCGTGGCCCCCAGATTGGACAGCACAGATAGAGAGTATTTTCATCAAAGCAGAAGATCGCTAATAGGAAATGTGTTAAGTGAAAGAAAGCTTGTGGTGAATTGAAGGAAGGATACTCATAATGTGAACAAGCATGCCCAAGTCTATCTGCTTGAAGTCTGAATTCTCTTATTGATATTTCTTCAAATAGGCAAATACATGCATAGGTTTATCTGAGAACTCCTATTAAACTTAAATTTTAGTTTCATAGCATACCTTATTAAATCACTGGAAGACTTTAAGAATTAACGAGCAAGTGTTAGGCACTCTCTTGTAGCCTAGAAAACTGTTCTTTCTTGTCATCATCAGACCAAATTAGGTACTTCCTAAAGTGGTTGACATAGTTTCTGGTGTAAGGAGCCTACCATTAGAAAAATTTACAGCTAGGAAAAAGTCATGATTGGAAATCAATATTTTTCCTTTTCTACTATGAGCCAGGTATGTGCCGGTGCTTTACACTTTATTGTTTTTAATACTCTCAACAACTCTTTGAGGTAATTATTGTCTATATTTTATAGGTGAGGAAATGGGCTACAGAGGAATTAAATCACTTGCCTGTTTTCAGGTTGAACAGTCATCTCAGCTTACGAGGGATTGGGGAATTTTTCAGGATGCAGATTTTTTACTGCTAAAACTAGGAAATTCCTAGGCAAACTGACATATTTGGTCAACCCATTGAGTCACAAAACTAATAATCTCAGAACAAAAGACAAACTAAAGTCTTTTTAGCTTCAATGTTCAAGTGTGGATATAACTAGAACAAAATTCACATGTGATTGTATCATAAAAAATTTACCTCAACGTCCCTTATAATTTCATTTGTGTTTTCTTCCCTTGTTTCTAATTATCATTGGATTGCAAATTCAGTCTGAAGATTTAGAGTCTATGTGATCAACTTTTCTGTTTTTGCTCATTCTCAGTTTTCTTTCTACGTAAATTACGCTTTATGTTGACATTCTAGTTATTAAAACAATCCCACAGAGCTTCAAGAGTTTGTTTACTGGCTTGGCAAGAGTTTATTTACTGATTTGGCAGCTCCTCCAATAAAATCCAACGCTCTGACTCATTCCTTTATGTGATTTGGCTTGTTCTTTAAAAGATTCAGGTGAGCACTTTTGACAGTTCAAGTCTCTTCAATGTTCTTTGCCTGCTCCATGTGCAGGTGAGAGAGATAAATGACAGGCTACACCAGTGCTACTCAAAATGTGAGCACCATCAGCATCATCCAAATGATGGCATGTAAAACAAATTCACCAGTCCCACCCCAGACCTAGAGAATCAAAATCTCTAGGAGTGCAGATCAGCAATCTGTTTTAACAAGCCCTTCAGGTGTGCTCACTCAGGTTTAAGAAGCGCTGGGACTTACTAGGCCAGTGGTTCCCAAACGTTGCTAAACATTAGAACACCTGGGAAGATTTTAAAACTTCCAGTGCCCATACCACATGCAGACCAGCAAAATCAGACTTTCTCGGCTGGGGACTCAGAGATTAGCCATTTTTTAAAAAACTTCCCAGATGATTCCAAGGTGCAGAACAAGTTGAAAATGGATGCATTAAAGGAGATGGAAGAAATAAATTTCTGAAATTTTCACAGTAATTCCCTGCTTCTGCAAAATAATGCAAAGATAATTGGAGTGATTTCTAGCATATTTTCCAAATACATAATCTTTTGGAAAGGCAATGAACAAGAAAAATAATACCAAATTATCTTTTTTGGGGGGGGAAATGTTGAGAAAATTTTAAAAGTCTCTTTCAGGAGTGGTTTGGGTTAAGCACCCAAGTGTAAATTGTGTGTTCAGACCAAGTTTCAGTCCTTTCAACAAATAAATAAGGCAGTATCCCCATAAACAGGATGCTATTTTCTTTCTAAGGTCAAATTAGATGACAAGGATAAGTTGGCAAGCAAAGAAATGACTTTTAGATATCTGTTTTCTATGACTGTAATTATGGAAAGTGATGATAGTTCATTTGCTATTCACATTTCTACAATTCTGTGATTTGTGGCCAAATATTGAAGTTTACTTGATGGTGTGGTGATTCTAAGCACAGCCAAATGATCAGAGATAGAGGAAAAGTGTTGAAATGGGGCATATTTGAAGCACTGGGAGCATGGCTTTCCTTTTTGGCAGTTGTAAGTGATGGTGTAACCTTGATAGCCTGTGGCTATGTTTATAAGCCTAACCAGTTTGACAGGATTTGACTGAATTATAACTGAGCAGCTCATTCAGCCCATCAACTTGTTCGAAGTTAAATTTGATGAGAACAAATTTAATCAAATCTGTTTGCTCGACTGACTTTTTTTTTTAATACTTGAAGGATAATATGCTTCTTATCATAACTTGAGAGATGATACAAAGGTTAGCAAAATTAAATTCTCTCATTGAAGAGGCATGACTATAACCACTGCGACTTTGTGATAGTCTTCAGATGAGAAATTCATATGTATCCGGCAAGATACTGGGAGTCATGGGAATGGTAATCTCTTTAATTATAAGAAGCAATGTAAACCCCAAGCTGTTTTAGTGAATGGTTATTCTACTCCTAAAGGGAAAAAAAAGATTGTAAAAGTGGAGATTCCAGCAAAAGGAGTTAGACCAACCATGAAAACAGGCAGTCTATGGTATCCATGATCAGAGAGTGTAGAGAAAAACCATGAGAAATGAGCAATGATGCTCAAAAAAGACAGAATAACATACTTTCTGTGTTTAAAGGCCACATTTTCTAGAATCACCAGGGCAGTACCACATTCTAAGACAATACTTTATAACTAGGAGAAAAATTAGCATAAGCTTGCTGGAAGTGCTCTGAGATCTGACATTTCTTTGTTTCTTCTTAAGCAAGAAAATCTATTTTAAAAAATGTTTTAAAGACAGCCTTACTGAGATATAATTCACACACTATAAAATTCACCCACTTAAAGTATACAGTGAAGTAATTTTTAGTATATTTGTAGAATTGTACAACCATCAGAAAAATCGAATTTTAGAACATTTTCACCATACCCCCAACAAAACCTATACCCATTAGCAGTCATTCCTCATTTCCCCCCACCACAATCTTTTCTTTCTTCCTCAATCTTCCCCCACCTAGCCCCAGTCAACCACTAATCTACTTCCTGTCTCTGTGAAACAAAGTTTTACTTTTTTTCCTAATATGTATTTCTGACAGTAGTTCAGTTTAAAGGACCAAATTCACTAACACTTTTTTAATTATCATTTTTTGTTTTGTTTTTTTTAATTATCACATTTATGTACAATTATTTATGGGATGCAGAGTGATATTTTGATATATATATATATATAATGTGTAATGACTCAGATCAGTGTAATTAGCATATCTATCATCTCAAATATTTATCATTTCTTTGTGCTGGGAACATTCAAAATTCTCTCGTCTAGCTATTTAAAAATATACAATATATTATTGTTAACTATATTCACTCTGCAGTATTATAGAATATTATTATTCCTCCCATCTAGCTGTGATTTTGTGTTTGTTAACCAACCTCTCCCTATCTTCCCATCCCCTTCCCTCGACCCCTCTTATCCTCTAATAACCACAGTTTTTTTCTACTTCTATGAGATCAACTTTCTTAGCTTCCAAATATAAATGAGAATATGTGGTATTTATCATTCTGTGCCTGGCTTATTTCACCTAACATGATGCCCTCCAGGTTCATCCTTGTTGCTGTGAATGACAGGATTTCTTTTTTTTTTTTTTATGGCTGAATAGTATTCCATTGTGTACCACATTTTCTTTCCCCATTCATGTGTTGATTCCGTATCAATGCTATTGTAGACAGTGCTACAGTAAACATGAGGGTGCAGATATGTTTCTAATATACTGATTTTTTTTTCCTTTAGATATACACCCAGTAGAGGGATTGCTGAATCATAAGGTAATTCATTTTTAGTGTTTTTTGAGAAATGCTTATAGTGTTTTCCATAGTGGCTGTACTAACTTACCGCCAAAAGTGTGTAAAAGTTCTCTTTTCTCCTTATCTTTGCCATCATTTGTTATTTTTTTGTCTTTTTGATACTAAACATCCTAACTGGGGTGAGATGATATCTCATGTGGTTTTTGATTTGCATTTCCCTGATGATTAGTGATATTAATCATTTGTTCATATACCTGTTGGTCATTTTTATGTCTTCTTTTGTAAAATGTCTATTCAGAGCCTTTGCCCATTTTTAATCAGATTATTTGTTTTTATTAAGTTTTTTGAGATTCTTATGCATTCTGGATATTAATCTTTCAAATGTTGTCTTCCATTCTATAGGTTGTTTCCTCACTCTGTTGATATTTTTTTTCTATGCAGAAGCTTTTCAGTTCAATATAATCACATACTTCTATTTTGCCTATGCTTTTGAAGCCTTACCCATAAAATATTTGCCTAGACCAGTGTTTTGAAAAGTTTCTCATGTTTTCTTCTAGTAGTTTTATAGTTGCAGGTCTTCCATTAAGTCTTTTTTATAATGGGGGGTACAATAATTCCGGGTTAGGTACATATGTGGTCATTGGGTCATTGTACAGGTAAAGTGTGGGTAAGTTTTTTTTTTATATGGTGAGAGATAGGGACCTAATTTCATTCTTCTGCATATGGATATCCAGTTTTCCCAGTACCATTTACTAAAGAGACTTTTCTTTTCCCAATATATGTTCTTAACACCTTTGTCAAAAATCAATTGGCTATAAATACATGAATTTATTTCAGGGTTCTCTATCATGTTCAGTTGGTCTATTTTTATGTCAATATCATGCTGTTGTGATTATTATAATTTTGTAGTGTATTTTAAAGTCAGTAGTGTGACACCTTCAGCTTTGTTTGTTTTGCTCAAGATTGCTTTAACTATTCAAGGTCTTCTCTGTTCCATACAAATCTGGGTTTTTTTCTATTTCTGTGAAGAATTATCATTAGTATTTTGATAGGTACTGCACTGAAACTGTAGATCACTTTGAGCAGTATGGTCATTTTAACAATCCATGGACATAGAATGTCTTTCAATTTTTTTGGTTCCCTTCAATTTATTTCATCAGTGTTTTGTAGTTTTCATAGTAGAGATTTTTCACCTCCCCAGGTAAACTTATTCCTAGGTATTTTTTGGTAGCTATTGCAAATGAAATTGTTTTCTTGACGTCTTTTTCAACTGGTTTGTTATTTGTGTATATAAATGCTAGCAATTTTTGTATGTCATTTTTGTATTCTGTAACTTTACTAAATTTGTCTAACGTTTCTAAGATAAACATTAAGTAGGGTTTCTATGGTTTTCTCTTCTGTTCTTCTGAAACTCCGAAAGTGTTAATATTTGTTTGCTTAGTGGTTTCCCATACGAATTGTAGGCTTTCTTTATTAAATCTTTTTTTTTCTTTTGTCTGGTTTGGTTATTTCAAAAGACCTATCTTTAAGTTGAGAAGTGTTTTTTCTGCTTGATTAGTATGTTGCTGAAGGTGTGAGTTGTGTTTTTTTATCTCACTCATTGTATTCTTTAGTTCCAAGAGTTCTGTTTGATTCTTTTTTATCTCGTATAATTTCTCATTCAGATTATGAATTGTTTCCCTGATTTCATTGAATTGTTTATCTGTATTCTCTTGTATATCACTGAGATCTCTTTTTTATTATTATTATTTATTTATTTTTATTTTTAAAATTGTGGGTTAGGTATACAAATATTCATTGTGCAGGTACCCTTGTTGATGAGGTGTGCCCTCCCTCCCCAGGCAGATCTCGACTACTGTCAATCCCACCTCCCCGCCCCTTCCACGCCCCCCCCCCCCCGCAGTTTCCCGCTACTGTCAATCTTTTTGTTGTAGTATTACAGTAGTTGTTCAAGGTCTACTTATGAGTGAGAACATGTGATACTCAGATCTTTGTTTCTGTGAAAGATCACTCAGTATTATAAATGCCAATTACATCCAGGTTGCTGTGAAATTCATGATTTTGTTTTTCTTTATCGCTGCATAATATTCCATTGTGTATATGCACCAAATGTTTTTTTATCCAGTCCTCTTTTAATGGGCAGCATGGTTGGTTCCATGTTCTTGCTATTGTGAACAATGCTGCAATAAATATACATGTGCAAGTATCTTTTTTATAGAGTGATCTGTGTTTTTCCAGATATCTTCCCAGTTAGGGGATTGCAGGGTCATATGGAAGGTCGATTTTTAGAACTTTTAGGAATCGCCACACTGATTTCCACAGAGGTTGTACTAGTTTATATTCCCACCAACAGTGTAGAAGTGTTCCCTTTTCACCACATCCTCTCCAGCATCTGTTATTTTTTTAGTTATTGATGATGGCCATCCTGACTGGAGTTGGGTGGTATCTCAGTGTAGTTTTAATTTGCATCTCCTTGATGACTAGTGAAGCAGAACATTTTTTCATGTGTCTGTTGGCTACTCGTATGTCTTCTTTTAAGAAGTGTCTATTCATATCTCTTGCCCACTTTGTAATGGGGCTGTTTTTTTCTTTTCAGCACATTTGAGTTGTTGATCCTTGATGTTAGGCCTTTATTAGACATGTAGTTGGCAAATATTTTTTTCCCAGTGGGCTGTCTCCCTTCTCTCTTTGTGGTTTCTTGGGCTTTGCAGAAGCCTGTTAGTTTGATGAGGTCCCACTTGTCTATCTTATCTATCACTGAGATTTCCTAAGAGCTTATTTGAACTTATTTTTAGGTATTTCACGGATGATCTTTTCTTTGGGGTCTCTTACTGGAGAATTACTATGTTCCTGTGAAGTGTTATGTTTCCTTGCTTTTTTATAGTCCTTGTGTTTGTGTCTCTGTGTTGATATTTGTATATCTAGTGGATAAACAGCTTCTTATAATTTTATGAAATAGCTTTTGTAGAGAAAGCTATAAAATCTATTCCTGTGGATGTATCCTACAGTGTTGATTGGATAGAGTGTTTCAGCTCTGGTTCTGGATGGGCACAACAGTATAGTCGTCATATGATTTCCTTGGCTTTAGTCAATGCTTCCAAATGACTTAGTGGGCTAGTCTGTAATTGTTTGTGGAGGCTATGGTGAGGTTTTCCTGGGGACAGGAACAGTGGGTGGATTGGTCCTTGGGTCCCTGGAAGGCATGTGCTCATGCACAACTGCTTTGTCACTGGAAAGGAGGGATCACAGCAGCAGCACAAGTCCTGGGTAAGATTCTTAGACCCCTTGGAGGCATGTGCAGGCACACGGCAGATTCATTTTGTATAGAGAAATGTCACTAACAGCAATATCAGCAAGCCTGGGTTGGTCACTCCTTGGGTCCCTGTGGAGTGCTGGCTCTGCCACTGGAGGAAGTGAAGTCACCAGCAGTAGCAGCCGCAGGGTTAGGCAGCTAACTCAAAGGTTCTGGGGACCATGCATTTCAGTTTCCTCTGTCGGGGGGACAGCTTCCTTACTGTGCTGAATTGCCTGTGCCCCAGGGAGTAGTGTGCTGCATGGGCTCAAGTACCAGGTCCAGTTGGTGTTGTGATGTTGCAGACCTCTGGGTGGGTGCAGTAAGATGTCAGCAGGATGCCAGGGATATGAAGAAGCATAAGCTATTGAACTCCCAGGGCAGGATATTCTTTGATGGTGTCTCCATTCTCAGAATAGCAATGTGCTACAGTAGCAGTGTGTGTCCCAGGGGGTGGAAACCATCCAGCATGAATTCCCTCTTGGAGACAGTGCAGTCATGTGAACTCCAAGCAGCTCCCTATATACTGAGCTCAGGACCTGCAAAGGCTACAGAGATTTGCCGTAGCCAGGAACTAGGACTGTAGGCATCCATGGTAGGAATGTAAACTGCTGGAAACATCCTGTTTATCTTTTCCTTTTAGAGGGGAGACCCTCCTGGCTCCTAGCCTATACCAACCAGATGCTTTTCTTTCCTCTATATGTTGCCATCCTGAGTCTTTGTGCTTCAGAGAGATTTTGTCCCTTCTTTGTTGAATTCCAGTGTGATATCTAGGTGTTATTTTGGTCTTTATTATCTATTATCTTTTAGATCAGTATGTACCTACTACTCTCGAGACCACCCTCTATCCAGTGTTTTCAAAAGCATAAAATTCATGCCATTGCTAGAACGTAAGAGAATTTTAGGGACATGGCATTTAAAAATAAAAGCATAAGATAAGCCCTGAGAAGGAGTAAGGAGGCCCTCAGGCCCTCAGTTCTTCTTCTTTTTCCTACCCTGAATCCTGTCCTGCATCACAAGAGGTCTCCCATGCATGTCTGTGGATTCAACAATACACATGTCTAAGCACCAAATACACTTATATTCTACCTACCTATCAACCTCCCTTGCCTACCTCTCACGCCTAAGAGTACACACACCAGCAGCACAGCCCATTTTCAGCAGGACAAACATGGGTGAGAATTTGATGGCCTTGGATATCTGGAGTAAGCAGTGAATGTCTAAAGTGAATAGGATCTGAAAGAATTTGTCCTTTTGACCCCACACCTACTCTTCCCATGGGTGAGGTACAGCTGGAGGACAGCCAAAGCAGAACCCTCTAAAGGTTGGGGTTCAGGAGAGGCCAAGTTGCTTTGGTCCAACAATATAGTGTTTATCTCCAGCAAGTGTTCTTCCAGTCTGTTCCAACAATTCAAAGGCCAGGGTGCTTATCACGACATAAGGTACTCCAGTATTCAGCAAGGGCCACAAACTCAAAAAGCTACAAGAGCCAAAAAGTAACATAAATGAGTGAAGGAGGCTAATTCAGGTCCAAAGAAAGTTGTAGAGAATGTGGTAAGCTGGATAGCACATGTTCATTCCAAAAGAAACAGCCTCCAGGCCATGAGCTCTGTGTTGCTGGATCTTTTGATTTTTCAAAAAAGAAAAAAAGAAGGCCAAAAATTTAAAATGTTGTACACTTTCTTGATTCTCAGATGTTGATAACTAACTCAAAGTTTGTCTTAAACGCTCTGGGTTTTAGCTTATGGGCTACCAGTTTGCAACCTCTGAATAAAATACTTCTTCAATAGTTTATGTTGAAGTCTGCTTCCTTGGGAATCCACACAAGTGGACGAACCAAGAATCACTACCCCTCTTCAACATATCTTATTTTGAAGCTAGGTCACATTTTCCCAAATAACATCTTTTTATTTTAAAGACAACTTAGCAAAATGCATTCAGTTGCTGCCTCTGCAACATAGCTTCTATATCCCACAGTGTCACAACTACCTGCCTCTAGAAATACCCCCCACCAATCTGTTTTCATGAGTGGGTGACACCCTGAGCAAAATACTTTAAAGATGATCACTTCTCCTTGCTAGTAACTATTTTTCTTAATTTTACATGCCTAGGTCCAAAAGAGGAAACGATGACTCAATCACTGAGCTTCTTGTACAAGGCTGGTGATTTCAGTAAGTGAAAGGAAGGCTAACACTGTGAACAGCATTCTTGATTAGTTGGCGAGTATAAAATGAGGTGTGTATTTGATCTACTGTCAGAGTAGCAGATGGAACACAGCAACCATGACATGGTAGAGGTAGGACTTAATGGATCATCCTGAAGTGCCTGGGACTGATTAGCCGTGGTGCAGCTACATGCAGTTTTTAATTGATTGATTTGAGTTTGTGGTCAGAAAATGACTGTCGGCTCCAGCTTATCTATAATTATCAGTAATCAGAACCAGACCTCTCTCTCCTTAATAGGCCAGGGCTCCTCCAGCATGCTTAACTTTTCTACTTTTCAGACTTTCTGTAACCGCTGCCTAAAAGCTTTCACTGCCATAACATGATACCTGGTACCCATCGGGAAAAAGACTCTAGGGGAACGAACATAAAGGTAACAGGAATACTGCTCTTTCATTAGCTTAATAGTTTGACTATTTTAAGTTCAAGACAGTTTCAAACTAATAGGGGGTCTCTTACTCACAATTTAGCCAGTCTATTATAGGCAAAACCAAGTGAAAGATTAAAAAAAGAATTCCTGTAACTCTAGCCCAAAGCTCATTTTTAAGCTTAAAAAATGATTTCGACACTAATTAGAAGCTGGAACTATTTCTAGGAGTCAGAGTGTCCCCACCCTGGGTAAGGCACCATTAACATTCCAATAGGCCACCCAAATCAGAAAACTGGAAATTATCCTAGACCCTTTCTCCTCCCCACAGTCCCCCATCCACTGCCTTATCCAATCACTAAAGCATGATGATTCTACCTTTTGGATATGGGTGATCTTAGTACAAGTGTCTTGGAGTCACACAGACCTGGGTTCAAACTCTAATGCCATCCCTCATGAATTGTCAAGCCTTGAGCAAGTTATGATCTCTCCTATGCTTCATTTTCCTCAACTCGATACAGAGTTCTTATGCCTCCTTAAGGAATATTAATTAAATGAGACAGCATATGGATCAAATGCAGTGGTTGACATACATGTACTTTAAAATGTATTTAAAATATTATTATTGATTTACTATGTCTTTGTCTCTACCAATTCAACCTACGTCAGGACAACAAATGTCACAGGTTAAGAATAGGAAGGAGGAGGAGGAGGAGGGGGAGGAAGAGGAAGAGGAGGAAGAGAAGGAGAAGTAAAGGAGAAAGGGAGAAGAGAAGTTGGGGGTATAGAGGAAGACTGAGAGAGGAAGAGGAGTTTATGATGGTGGTGACAGCTACTGTCATTGCCTCTGAAGTTGCCCCTTGCTGCCACCCTGGTGCTAGGACCAGCCATCTGGGGGTGATATCTGTGTCAATGGTGCTACCACTTACTGAAGATACAGGGGCACAACTGCTGAAAGTCCTGCCACCACGGTCTAATGCTGAATTATATTTTACTACTGATCTTTTTAAGCCATGCTTTGTCAATTTGATCCCAAAGATGCAGTATCCAGCTCTTTCAAAAAAGTCTCTCTGACACTTTGCAAGAAAACAGGTTCTTTGGCTTTTTTCTTTTCTTTTTTTTTTTTTTTTTCCTTCTTCTTCTTAGAGAACCTATTTTACGCCTAAGGGAAGGCTCATCAATCCCATTTTAGAAATGAGGAAAACAAACCTCAGGGAGATTTAAAAAAAAACTTGCTCCAAGTCACACAGCACAGCCAGAATTCTCAGACACAAAGCCTAGGTTCTTATGCAAGTAAAATGGTCTCTTCTCCCCTTTCCTGCGAATTCATTGTTACAGGCATTCTTCTGTGCTTTCGCTTCTTTCCTGAGAGTGGAGAAGAGCAAATACTGGAGTGATCTCACAAGGAAGGGCTCTGGCCTTGACTGATTCCAGTCTTCCTAATCTCCTCAGGAGGCAAGCAACAAGGGCTGTGAGAAGTGTTCACCGTGTCACTGGTATTGTACTGTATGTTCTTCCTTTAAGTGGTTCTGAGGTATTCAGAATGCATAGAGGAAATAACCTGGGCTTAGGATGAAGGTACGAATTGGAATTCTGGCTCTTTTCCTTCTGTGAATCATTAGCAAATGTTCCTCAGTGGGCCAGGCTCTATTTTAGGGCTGGACATATAACAACAAATAAAGCAAAGTACCCACTTTCATGCAGCCACATTCTTGCAGTAGAAAACCAAAAATAAGACGATGAAAAAAATAGATAAATAAATGCCAGATAGTAATTAATACTATAAAAAGTGAATCAGGGTAAAGGATAAAGTTGAAGGGGCTATTTTTACAGAATGGCTAGAGAAGGGTTTGAATGGGAGATGATATTTAAGCAGAGATGAGATGAAAATGATAGATTCTAAACAAAGCAGACAGAGCAGGTGCAAAGGCTCTGAGGTAGGAACATGTTAAGCTGCGTAGAAAACAGCAGCACTGAGTTCAGGGAGCAGGAGGGAGAGAGGTAGGAGTTGTGATCAGGGTGACTAGAAAAGTGAGGGAAGAGGGAGCAGAACATATAGGACTTTAAAAGCTGTAGTGATCCTTTTGAATTTTGCTCTGAAGGACATGCCAGTGAAGAGTTCCAGCAGAAGAATGACATGATTGGCATTATGTTTTTTAAAGGCTCACTTTGGCAACTATATAAGGAGGTAGCAGGGAGGTTTTGCAATAGGTCAAACAAAAGATTTTGGTAACTTAGGCAGAGATAGAGGTAATGGTGATAAGGTGTCAATGGCAGGCTACTTTTCAAAGGCAGAATCATTTAGCAGCTGGGCTACTTCAGTGAGATACTTTGCTCCTCCTGGCTCACTTCCCCCATCAGTAACACAAAGATAACAATATTAACCTCATAAAACCACTGTGAGGATTAAATGAGATAATTTATATGAAGGCTATATCTGCTGTTGGTTTCCTTTGTCTCAACCTTATGCAAAACGTCATTGCATATGCATTCAGAGACCAAGATGTGAAATACAGCACCTTGTCTTCAAAGTAGCAAAAACAATTTTGAGCCTATAGATAATCATTCATCTACCTCATCCTTCAAATAAGAAAACTGATTGCAGCCAAGCTCGGTGGCTCAGCCTGTAATCCCGCGCTTTGGGAGGCTGAGGTGAGTGGATTGCCTGAGCCCGCGGGTTCGAGACCCACCTGGGCAACTTGGCGAGACCTCATCTCTACAATAAATAGAAAAAAATCAGCCAGGCGTGGTAGCGCGCACCTGTAATTCCGGCTACTCGGAAGGTTGAGGCGGAAGGATCGCAGGAGCCCAGCAGGTCGAGGCTGCAGTGGCCGGGAGCGGCCACTCCACTCCACTCTGGGTGACAGAGTGAGACTCCAACTCAAAAAAAAAAAGAAAGAAAACTGATTGCTATAAATATGTCTGTCAGTGTTTATGGTCCATCCTAGGAACTTAGTGCATCAAAAAGTACAAAATAGGCCAGGCACAGTGGCTCATGTTTTAATCTCAGCACTCTGTGAGGCCGAGGAGGGAGGATTGCTTGAGCCCAGGAGCAACATAGTGAGACCTCCTCACTAGAAAAAATTAAAAAATTAGCCAGGGATGGCGGCAAACGACTGTAGTGACTGCTGTTTGGGAGGCTGAGGTAGAAAGATCACCTGAGCACAGGAGGTTGAGGCTGCAGTAAGCTGTGATTATGCCATTGCACTCCAGCCTGGGTGACAAGGTGAGACTCTGACTCAAAAAATAAAGAAAAAGAATGATATGAAATAAATAGCCAAGTGAGGCGAAGGGAATCATGAGAGAGTTTTATTTGTAGAATAAAAACTGAGAATGTAAAAAATGGCTTGATAGTGGTTATGACTGGTAAGTGATATTGCAGAGTATTTTAATTTCCTTTGTGCTCGCCTACATTTTTCACATCAGTGCAATGGGAAAGGTATTTTAAGAGGGTTTAGTCCCGTATCCATTTATCAAGGAGAGTTAGAATCTCTGAAAGAAAACATGAGACAAGTAAAGATAGTTATGTTAAATTATAAGGTGCAAATAATTAACATATTGTGGGTATCAACTATGCACAAGACACACCAAGTAGATATTTAATCTATCCAAATTAGTTTAATTATGGCTTGCACTAATGATAGCAACAGATATATGGGACTGACAATGACAATATTTAGGTATATATGGTTTATTACAGGAAAAGGATGCAACATGGCAACAGCATTCAAGAAAGGTTGTTCATCACAGCAAGGAGTTTGCAGGGGCCAGGCCCATACTTCAATTGTCCTCTCTTTGATTGGCCATGTTAGCGGGATGTGCCTTTTCCCAAAGTCAAGAACCACTAAAGTGTGCATGGAACACCTCAGAACCAGTAAGCCCATAATGGAGTCTGACCTGGTCTTCTTACACCCTACTGACCACACAGGTATATATATTTCTACTATGTAACCAGCTCCAATGTCAACCTTTGGAGTTGATAATGTCTGACTGAGATCAGGTGCAAAGCATCAAGCTCACTGTTATTAATAAGCAATGCTGACAAGCTGGAACAAAACTCCCTTAAATTCCGCAGATCTATGGGTTTCAAAGCAACACTATTAATCTGTACATTTTATGCCTTGGCTGTACCAAAGTCCTACTTCTTCCTCTTGAAGGCAACTGTACCTTCTGCATGCCATCTCATTTCTCTCTGTGTAGATATTTCCAGATAATTACATCCTGCATATCCAAGGATGGAACAAAGAAAAGCTGACCTGCTTAGTCCAGTTTTAGGGTAAAATATTTGAAAGGTAGGCATTAAATATCTTCCTAGCACAAGTGTCACACATTATTAGGCTTAGCATCTTTGCCTCTTTTCTCTGCCCTTCCAAATATCTCATTCAGTTATCATATCTTAATATGAAGAGGCTGTGAGCGAGTGAAAAGAAGAAAACTCTCCTGCCACACAAATAAGGAAAATGAGACTCAAAAGGTTTGAATGACTTACCTATTCCTAACACAAAAGAAATGTAACTCACTAAAGTCTTTTCTCCTTCATGGACTTTCCACTTCTAATCTAAACCAAATCTAAGCATTTCACCAGGCATAACATTGTCTCTCTCACTGATTTCAAGACAATGGCCAGGGTCCCTATTAGCTCATACAGCACCTTTGTGTCACAAAATGTTCCCTGCATCCTGCAGGTATAGCCTCATAGGGAGTAGAACTCAGCCTCCATTTACCCTGGGCAGGAGGCCGTAGTGCTGGTTATAGCCTGCACAACTCTAGCTGCAGCTCCTTAATATTGCTGAACAAATAAGATTGCTTCCAACATAAATTTCCACTTAAATATCTTGTCAACATTTTAAGTTAGAGGTATCGAAACTTGAGGATATTCTCTTCTTCATTAAACCTTTTTTCCACTTTGTCCATGCCCATCAATGACACTCTCAGAAACCTCTGCTCTCAACCTTGGAATCAGTATTTATTCTAGCTGGCTTGTCTTCATCCTAACATCCCGGTTGACACCAAATCTTTCCAATTCTCTTTTGAAAAATAACAAGATATTTTTCCCCTCCAACTACAACCCTCTGTCCGCCTGTGAATTTTATTCCTAGACTCCTGAAACAGATTCCCAGTCTGTTTTATATTTTAGCCTCTTACACTTCCAGGCCTTCCAACACAACAACAAGAATCATATTTCTTGGCCACCATTTTTAATCATGCTAATCCCTTTCTCAGAATACTGCATCTGCAAAAAAAGAAAAAAAAAAGTCCCAGGCTTTTGTACTCTTTACCAGTTTTAAATCCACAAAAATTCCCCCAGTCTTACAGAGCAGTCTTGAAGTTTGAGTTGTCCAGCAGCAAACCTAAGACAGCAACTAGTATTTAGTATGTTTCTAGAGATGTTCCCTTGGAATGAATCCCTGTGAAAAGGAGTGGAAAGCAGGATTGAGCAGAGGGAGAAGTCAGATTGTAATGCAGACCCGATAGGCTTAGCTAACTCCACAGAGAGCTCCAGAGCTGTAGGTCCCTGTGGGAGCCATCTCACTTAGCACTAACGTGGCCCTCCACCAGTCCTTCCCCAGGCCTTAGCCAAGGCAGCTGTCTGCAGCTGAAACAAACCCTGAAAGGGCTGAGCCTAGAGGCTATCTGCCAACAGCACTCCCAGCAGCTGGAAACAGCATGCCTTTCCCTGAATTAAAATCTAAGGTGCATGTATCTGTGTCTAGCTCAATCTACCCCTAGTGCCACTTGGATCCACTTCATCATACACATTCAGGGAGAAGTTCGTCCACTGTTCCAGGAAGCACCTCTTCCCCAGGGAAATCTAAGAAAGGGGAAGTTGATGAAATAAGCTATGACCCCTGTTCCTGTACCAGTCCCAGGGCTGCAATTGGTACTCATCATCTCCCTCCTCCATTACCTACCTAGATTTTCCTCATCCCAGGCAGTACCTCTGTTAGACTTACTGTTTTATCTAGTGGCATGAACCAGACACTCATCCCTAAGGGATCTGAGCTCCTGGTCATTATGCTCTTATATGTTTTTCTCTCTTCTGTACTATCAACTTTATTCCCCCTGGAATCTCTCATTGTCTGATTCTTAGCCCAAATTCTCCCTCTTAGTTTCAGTCCATTAGGGGAGACAGGAAAATAAGCTGGCAAGTAACAAATCTTCTTTGAAAAATAGGATGGTTGGAGGAGGAGGGAGCAAAACTTCTCAGCTGGCCAAGAAGATTACATCTAGCTCAAAATATGGAGTGAATACTCAACCAGAAAACCAGGCAGCCACTTCTCTATTCAAGAGATTATTTGGGAGAGTGAAGGTCCTACAATCATCTCCCCTAGCAAACCAGCATCATTCCCTTTCTATCCAGTCATCTATCCATCAGTATCATTGAGTCAATGAATACTTATTGAGGAGAGAATGTTCCATGATTATGTAAAAGGAGTTTATTTTTTGTTGTTGTTGTTTGGGTTTGTTTGTTTGTTTGTTTGTTTTGTAGAAGGAGTTTAATACTACTGTTTGAACTTTAATAAAGAGACAAATGTAGTTCAACAATGTTTCTGAAAGCAAGAAAAATAAGATAAAGGATAGAGACAATAAGTATAAATGTTTTCAGTTCTCCTATGGAAAGCTGAAGACTTTCAGCTTTAATTAATAAAACCCAAGTTTTGCTAAAACAGGGTGACATTTTTAAAGTTTAAAAATAAAAAATATATAAATCGTGTAAACAGGTATAAGTAAAAAAAAATAGTAAGAAACATGAATATCAGAAAAAATAGAATTCACAGCAAAAATATATTATCTGCATCAGTAGTAGCCAGTCTCCAAGAGGACTCTCAGTGACCCTGCCTGCCTTAAAGTATCCACACCCTTGTGAAGTCCTCTCCCACACCGTACCGTGATTGGTCTGTGTGATCAATAACATGTGTAGAACTGGCACTTCTAAGGGTAGCCTTTGAAAGACTATAATTTCTACTAATATCTTAGACTCTCTTGTTTTCTCTTTCTTTGTATTTCTTTTTCTGCTTTTTCTGTCTCTCTGCGTCTCTCTCTCTCTCTCTCTCTCTCTCTCTCTCTCTCTCTCTCTCTCTCTCTCTGTCTCATCTTTTGCTGGAAGGGAGGAGTGAGAAGAAGAGAGAAGTGAAAATCAAGTTGCCATGTTGGGAAAAGTTCTATGAAGAGGCTTGCATGACAAGGAAATGGAGCCTCTAGCCAACAGCCAGCAAAGAACTGAGGTCTGCCAACATCTAAGTGAGCGAGCTCGACAGTGGATTTTCCAGCCCAGCTGAGCCTCAAGATGACTACAGCTCAGGACAAAAAGTCTGCCTGCAACTTTGTGAGACATACTGAACTATAAATGCCCAACTAAGCTGCTCCCAGATTTCTTTGCCTCCAAAATTGCATGAAATAGTATTTGTTGCTTTAAGTATTTATTTTATAGCAGTAGATAACAGAATCAAACCCATTTATTTCACAAAGCTCACAGACCATAACAATGGAAAAAATTATGCTAAAATCACAAATGAAAAAGAGAATTTGACAATAATTGTTTAAATATTTAACAAAATAGTGAATGTGGCACTACTCTAGTAAAAATGAAACAGGTTTTTTAAACGTAAGATTTTCTAGAAAAATACAAATGACTAAAATTGACTCCAGAAAATAATGAAACTGAAAAGACTAGTAATAAGTGAATAAGTTTAAATAGAAAATTAAATACTTGTTTCTGATTTTTAAAAGTACCTCTCCAAAAAGAAATATATTTAGTTGTTCTAACCAATGAGTTCTGCAATCAATTAAGGTAAGATAAATACTTTGACATGTTTTTAAATGAGACAAAAATCAGCTTTAAAACGATAAATTGATAGCATACTCTAATTGTTAAACCTTACAAAGATAAAGAGAAATCATAGTTATAACTATAAATGCAGTATTTACAATAAAATTTTAAAACTGAAATTCACACAAAGTATAGGCTTTTCAATAATTGAAGTTGGGTTGCTTGCAAATCCATACTAAAAAATGAGATGATCTTTACCACACACCATACATGGAAGGAAACCCATTCTGGGAAAAATGTTGATCTAAATATGAAAAGTATAAAAAAGAAACTAATAAATCAATTAGAAGATAACCTAAGCATACAACATAGAAAGATCTTATCACCAAGACTTTGGAATACGCAAGAATTTGATAAATTGTGAGCCCAAATGACTATCCATAAGAAAATATGTATACATTGGGCATTACAATTAAAGACTTCTTTTCAACACAAACATCATTTAGAGAATGTAATAACAAGCCAAAAAGTGAGGAAATATATTTGCCACACATATAACTAACAAAGAACTTGTACTCAGAAAAACATGTTTAACTTCTACAAATTAGCTATATCTAGATATATATTACAGAAGAAAAAAGGAAATATTTGAGCAGAGATTTCTTTAATAAGGATATCTACATATTTTCAACCTTATTGGTAGTCAGAGAAATGCAAATTAAAACTTCAATGAAATATTATTACTTTCCCCAGGAGAATAAGTAGAATAAAAAATCAACAGCCTCAATTTTAGACATGGATATATAGCAATAAGACATCTGTTATATTGCTAGTGGGAGGTAAATAGCAACAATTATTTAGAAAAACTACTTACATTATCTGCTAAAGTTGAACATGTACATGCGCATGACCCAACAGTTTCACTCCAAATTGTATACCCAATAGCAAAGTGAACATGGAAACCAAAAAATATTTCCAAGAATGTCTGGAACAGCATGATTTATAAAAGCTGAAAACCAGAAACAATAAGTTGTGGTAAACGTATACAGTATAATATTATGAAGCAATAACAACAGTGAATGCACCACAGCTATATTCAATAATATGGATGAACTTCACAAGTATAATATGGAGCAAAAGAAGCCAGACACAATATTCATACAGGGTGATTTCATTTATATAAAGTTGGAAAAGAGAGACAGTGAGGTACAGTGTTAGAAATGAAGACAGTGGTCACTTTGAGGAGGAAGGAGGGAGTAGTGAAGGGGAAGGGGCATTGTAAGACTTCTAGATACTGGGACTATTCTTTCTTGACATGAGTAGTGTTAGGCTGTATTCACTCAGTGATAATTCATCTAATTGTATGTATTTAAGTATTGAGAATTATTCTATATGAATTTTATAATGCAAGATCATATTAAGAAACAAAAGCTTATATGCTTATCTCATCACAATATTTGACAGAAAAAGTCATAAAAAATTAGAATATCTACAAGTTAGCAAATTCTGAATAGAAGTAGCAAAATATTCTATATAGCACAGTAAACCCCAGATCTGACCTACCAGGGATCCGGTGATTTTCATTTGAGTACGAAGCATGGGAATTAATGCATCCCTACATCTACAGAACTCAGAGATGGGCTGGGTGTGGTGGCTCAGCCTGTAATCCCAGCACTTTTGTAGGCCGAGGCAAGAGGATAGTCTGAGCCCAGGAGTTCAAGACCAGCCTGGGCAATTTGGTGAGACCTCGTTTCTACAATAAATCAAAAGAATTAGCTGGGCGTGGTAGTGTCCATCTGTAGTTCCAGCTACTTGTAAGGCTAGGTGGAAGGATCGCCTAAGCCCAGCAGGTTGAGGCTGTGGTGGCCGTGAGGGTGCCACTGCACTCCAGCCTGGGTGACAGAGTGAGACTCCAACGCAAAAAAAAAAGAAAAAAAATCAGAGATGATTATGTGGGCTCTGTAATATTCTATTTGAGAAAATGTTTTGTGAATGATCTCAGCAAATTCTGTAACTGTCAAGCAGTGGATAAAAAGGGTTTTGTGATATTATTTATCTTGAATTATCGATCAATTTAATCAAATGAGTCAAAGTTACCTTGGACCAGACTTTGGAGAAATATAAATAGTAACCCTTCTGTAAGGGATCTTTAGTTGATACAGGACTAAAATTTTACCCTGATAAACAATGTATGTGAATG
Source organism: Tarsius wallacei (assembly GCA_963574415.1). Lineage (NCBI taxonomy): Eukaryota > Metazoa > Chordata > Mammalia > Primates > Tarsiidae > Tarsius > Tarsius wallacei. The sequence continues at coordinate 20,799 of CAUYQG010245939.1, forward strand.
AGCATAAATTCTAGAAATATCTCCATTATCACCATTGGCTATGTCTCATCCCTGATACTAAATGAAAGATATTCTTGGAATTCAGTAGATACAAAATTTGTGAAGAACTAGTTACAACTCTGTAAATTGCTTAACTCAAGGATATTAGGTTTTAGCTGAGGGGAAAAGAACACAAGAAGAGGAAGTCCAAAACAGAGAAGTGGAGTGCTTTTGAATGCTTTAAGAATTGCTGTCCCGCGCTTTGGGAGGCCGAGGTGAGTGGATTGCCTGAGCCCGCGGGTTCGAGACCCACTTGGGCACCTTGGCGAGACCTCATCTCTACAATAAAAATCAAAAAAATTAGCTGGGCATGGTAGCGCGTGCCTGTAGTTCCAGCTACTCAGAAGGCTGAGGCGAAAGTATCCCCGGAGCCCAGCAGGTCGAGGCTGCGGTGGCCGGGAGCATGCCACTACACTCCAGTCTGGGCGACAGAGTGAGACTCCAACTCAAAAAAACAACAAAAAAAAGAATTGCTGAAGAGAAGAGATACATTAAACAAAAGTTTAAGATGTTCTTCTCCTGTTTCACATATTCAGTGAGTACTTATTGAGTGCCCCACACCCTTGTGACTGGTACTATTCTATGGGCTAGGAATATAACAGTGATGAAAACCCCTAATTTCATGGAACTTGTATTTCACTGTGGGAGACACACACAAATTTTATTTCTTAAATTCAAGGGATATGTGTGTAAGTTTGTTACATAGGTATATTGAGTGATGGTGAGGTTTGGGCTTTCACTTAGCCAACCTCCTGGGTGGTGAGCATAGTACCCAACAGATGAATTTTCAACCCTTATCCCCCTCTCGTCTTCTTTAGTAGTGCCTGATGTCTTGTTCCTATCCATCTGCCCATTTGTATTCAATGTTTAGCTCCCACTAAGTGAGAACTTGTGGCATTTAGTTTTCTGTCTCTGTGATAATTCACTTAGAATGATGGCTCCAGTTGCATGCATATTGCTGCAAACAACATGATTTAATTTTTGTTATAGTTGTGTAGTATTTCATTTTGTATATGTACCACATTTTCTTTATCCAGTCCACCATTGATGCGCATCCAGACTGGTTCCATGTTTTTGCTATTGTGAATAGTGTTGTGACAAACATACAAGAGCAGGTGTCTTTTTGGTAGAACAATTTATGCTCCTTTGGTTATATACCCAGTAGTGGAATTGCTGGGTCAAATGATAAATTTATTTTTTAGTTCTTTGAGAATTCTTCAAAGTGCTTTCCATAGGGACTGAACTAGCTAGCATTCCCATCAGCAGTGGATGAGTTTTCTCTTTTCTCAGCAACCTAGCCAGCATCTGTTGTTTTTGACTTGTTAATAATAGCCAATTTGATTAGTGTGCGATAGTATCTCGTTGTGGTTTTGATTTGCATTTCTCTGCTGATTAGTGATGTTGAGTATTTTTTCATTTATTTGTTGGCTGTTGGTGTGTCGTCTTTTGAGAAGTGCCCGTGTGGTTTTTTTGCTTGCTTGTTTTGTTATTTTTTGTGTGTGTGTTTTTTGTTTTTTTCCATTGATTCGAGATCCTTATAGATTTGGGATATTAGGCCTTTATCAGATGCATCGTTTGCAAATATTTTCTCCCATTCTGTGAGTTGTCTTTTTACTCTCTTGATAGTTTCTTTTGCTGGGCAGAAGCTTTCCAACTTGTTAAGTTCCCACTTGTCAATTTTAGTTTTCACTGCCTTTGCTTTGGAGGACTTGGTCATGAATTCATTGCCTAAGCCTATGTTCAGGAGAGTGTCTCTTAGGCTTTCTTCTAGGATTTTTATATTTTGAGTTTTTATATTTAAGTCTTTAACCCATTTTGAGTTAATTTTTGTATATGGTGATAAGTAGGTGTCCAACTTCATAATTCTTCCTATGGTTAACCCGTTTTCCCAGCACCATTTGTTGAATGTGGTATCCTTTCCCCATTGTTTGTTTTTGTCAGCTTTGTCAAAGATTAGTTGGATGTAGGTCAGTGGTTTTATTTCTGGGCGCTATATTCTGTTCTTGGTCTATGGGTATATTTTTGTACCACTACCATGCTGTTTTGGTTACTGCAGTCTTGTAGTAAAGTTTGAAGTCTGACAATATGATGCCCTTGGCTTTATTCTTTCTGTTTAGGATTGCTTTTGCTATTTGGGCTCTTTTTTTATATATAAATTTAAGTATTATTTTTTCTAGATCTGTGAAAAACGATGTTGGTAGTTTGATAGTGGTGTGTTGACTTTGTAGCCTGCTTTAGTCAGTATGAACATTTTAAAGGTATTTATTCTTCCAAGTCATAAGAATGGGATTTTTTTTTTCAATTGTTTGTGTCATCTTTGATTTCTTTCAGCAATGTTTTATGGTTATTGCTGTAAAGGTCTTTCACTTCTTTAGTTAGGAAGATGACAAGGTATTTCTTTTCTTTTCTTTTTTTGTGGGTGTTGTGAATGGGATTGTGCTTTTTATTTGGGTTTCTGTTGGTTTATTGTTGGTGTATAAAAATGCAACTGTCTTTTGCACATTTATTTTATATCCTAAGACTTTGCCAAAGTCCTTTATCAGTGCAAGGAAGTTTTTGACAGATTCTTTTGGGTTGTCAAGGTATAGGATTATGTTGTCTGCAAAGAGGGATAATTTAACTTCTTCTTTTCCTGTTTGGATACCCCTGATTTCCCTCTCTAGTCTGACTGCTCTAGCTAGGACTTCCAACACTATGTTGAACAGGAGGGGTGAGAGTGGGCAGCCTTGTCTTCTTCCAGTTTTCAGGGGAAATGGTTCCAATTTCTGTTTGTTTAGCAGTATATTGGCTGTAGGTTTCTTGTAGATGGGACCTCATCAAACTGAAAACTTTCTGCAAAGCAAAAGAAATCATAAGAGAGCGGGGAGACTACCCATAGAATGAAAAAAAAATATTTGCCAACTGTATATCTGACAAAGGCCTAACATCCAGAATCTACAATGAACTCAAATGTGCTGAAAAGAAAAAAAAAACAAACCCCCCTATTAAAAAGTGAACAAAAGATATGAATAGATACTTCTCAAAAGAAGACATATGAGCAGCCAACAGATACATGAAAAAATGCTCAGCCTCACTAATCATCAAAGAAATGCAAATTAAAACCATACTGAGATACCGCCTAACTCCAGTCAGGATGGCCATCATCAATAACTCAAAAAACAACAGATGCTGGAGAAGATGCAGAGAAAGGGAAACACTTCTACACAGTTGCTGCTAGTATAACCTGGTACAACCTCTGTGGAAAACAGTTTGGCGATTCCTAAAAGATCTAAAAATCTACCTTCCATTTGATCACACAATCTCTCTTCTTGGAATATACCCGGAGGAACTCAAACCACTCTGTGAAAAAGATACCTGCACATGCATGTTTATTGCAGCATTATTCACAACAGCAAAAACATGGAACTAACCGTGCTGCCCACTGAAAGAAGACTAGATTTTTAAAATGCGGTACATATACATGATGGAATATTAAGCAGCCATAAAGAAGGACAAAATTATTAACTTCACAGTAACTTGGATAGACTTAGAGTCTATAATACTGAGTGATCTATCACAGAAGCAAAGAACTGAGTACCACATGTTCTCACTCATAAGCAGACCTTCAACAAGTATAATACTATAGGAAAGGGATTGGCAGTAGTGGGAAACTGCCAGTGGAAGGAGGGGGGCCACACCTCATCAACAAGAGTACCTGCATAATGACCCTTGTACCCCACACTTTTAAGATTATATATATAATTTATATATATTTATATCACATTTATTTATATACATAATTTTTTAAAAAGAAAATTTTTTTAAATTAAAAACATATGTTAGAAATAGTGAATGCTATGGGGAAAAATTAAAACAAGGAATAAGGATTATGGAGGGGCATTTTCAATTTTAAATAGGATGATCATTGAGAGGATGACATTTGAGAAAATACCTTGAAATAGATGAGGAAGTATGTACTTACCATTTACACACACAAACACATAGACATACAAACCTGAGGAAAGAGCAATCCAAGCAGATGGAGAAGCCAGTGGAAAAGCACTGAATGGAGAATGTTCTTGGCTTATACAAAAAATAGAAGGAGGTCAGCAAGGCTGGAACAAGTGGGGAACGGATGAAATATTGGAAGATAAGTATAGAGATGTAGCGGAGAATCTGACCAGGTACCACCTTGCAGGCCAATATAGGACTTAGACTTTTACTTCTAGTGATATAAGAAGCTCTTAAAGGTTTTTAAGCAGAGGATAACATCCTCTGACTTACGTATTGAAAGAACTACTTTGACTGTTAATTTGAGTATAGACTAACATTGGCTGAGGACAGATGCAAGAATACTAATTTGGAAGTGATTATAAGACCCCATAAGAGATGAAGTGGCTTGGACCAGGTGTTTGCAGTGAAGATGATGAGAACCAATCAGATTCTGAAAATATTTTGAAGGTAGACACAAACTATTTAACAGATAGATTATTATAAGATAGTTTGAACATGTAATGTGAGAAAAAGAGATGAATCAGAAATGACTCCACAATTTTTGGCTTAAGTAACTGGTAGGATGTAGTTGTCATTTACTGAGACATGGAAAACTATGGACATATTATGTCTGAGATAACTAGTGGACAACCAGTAGGCAGTTTAATAAGTTTTGAGTCAAGAGAGAAGCCTATGTTGATCCTTCAAGCATATATTGTATCACATCACTTCTTTACCCTAAACTCTCCTACCTCTTCCCAGATATAAACTAGGGAGCTGTCAACATTTGGATGGTTTTTGGAGCCATGGCAAAAGGTGAGATCACCAAGAGAATAAAAGTACCTAAAGATAGAGATGAGGTCCAAGAATGGGGTCCTAGGTGACGCCAACATAATATCTCACTAGCCCTACCTATAGGAATCAAAGTATCTCCCAGAAAGAGGGCCAGGGCCGTCTAGATTTGTAGGGTTCAAGATATTTTACTTAAGGTGTCTGAGAACCCTGGGGGCTGCCTTCTGGGTTTGTGTCCATGTTGCTGGTGTTCTACAAAGCTATAGAGTGTCTCTCCCACCCCAGCTGGGGGTTGAGGACTGGAGCAAAGGACAGGAGCAAATTTATTAAAATTAGGGGATATGATAGTGAAGTGATAATTTGATGATTTCAGGTGAAGATTATCAAAGCTTCCTACTAGAGAGGAAGAATTTCATTTTGAATTTGCATAAATTATAAATGGCTACAGGGATATTGAACTAGGTGGTACCTAGTAAAAAATAAAACATAAAGTTCTATTTTACCATTAGATTTCTACCCCCGTGTTACTGAGAGTATAATGTGACAACTGTGACCACTGAGAAAAGAAAGAAGCCAATAACTGACATGAACACAGGCAGTTGGAACCTAAGATAAGTAAGTGAAATTTGTCTAAATGTAAAACATTTGTCTTGCCAATTTGGGCATTTTATCTGGAAGTTATCCATAGCAACAATTCTCTAGAGCTAGTTCACTAGACTTCTTACTCCTAGACAAAAATGGGAAGGTAGGAAGATAGAATTCAGGTTTTTATGGCATCTAGAGCTTATACAGTTTGAGATGTTCTTTCATATGAACAAGAAAACAAGATTAGGCACAGGGCCTTGGAAACGACCTATGCAAGTGAGGGTCCTAGAGCTATAGCTTTATTAACTTCACAGAAAGTCTGTCTCTGATCCTGGACTCAGATGACAGAAACCTTCAGAGCAGTAACTGATCACTTAATCTATTGTAATCAAGTTCATCACATAAATGCCAGGAGATATTCAGAGTTGGCCAAGCATCTTGGGAAAATTCGCCTTGATGTCTATTTCCCATTCAAAGTCACTCAAATAAAAGGAAATATATTAAAGCCACCCAGACAGAGGGAGGCATAGTAAATATTCTTATTACTTAAGTCACCACTTTCTGACAATCCTAACAGATGCACCAGTCAGTCTGAACAATCTTCACTGAAACTAGGAACACTGTGATCTAAGCCAAAGGTGATGACATCAGGAATGATGTCACTGACTATATCCTACATATAGCTTTAACAGATAAAAATATATGTTACCCAGATAAATTTAAATTTCAAGTAAACAATAAATAATTTTCAGCATAAAGTGTGTTCCAACATACTGATGCATAGGACACGCTTATACTAGAAACACATTCATACTTCTGAAATTTAAATTTAATTGGCCATCCTGTATTTTTTTTGCTAAATCTAGTAAGGTTACCTACACTGTTCCTGCTTTGGGATACATAATCATTAGTAATATAAAGAGATCTACTAATCAGCAAATCTAAGGAATACTACATAAATATTATATTAGTAGATAACATGATTACTGCTGCCCCCATTGGTCTTAAAAGTTATCATTGCTCATATTTTTCTTAGCTGTTTTCATAATCTGCAAAAGGAGATTGAGGACTGTGTAGAATTTGTGCATATTAAAATTGGCACAAAATTAATAGAAAAATAATTTAATTAATGAAATCTAGTCCCATTTACTAATGAAAAGAATGGAAATGCTGATTGTGTAAATAGACAGCATTACTGACAACCCAATATTCCACCATGTTCCCAATGTCCCAGAGGGCTGAAATACAGGTGCTCCTTGACTTATGATGGAGTTATATCTTCATAAACCCATGCATAAGCTGAAACATTGTAAATCAATGACTCTCTGTATTTTATATAGCTGGAAGTACAATAACTGGTCAAATATGCATAAAACAGCTCATTGTGAAATATGAATAATTAGCTTATTTGTTCATCTGGATAAAACTAATTCTCCTTTAAGATAGAAAATATAATTAACTATGAAACCTAAGTCCCAGCTCATAGAGAAACTAACCAATACCATGTTCAAATACATTATATACTTGTCAGACATTTTGGTTATATAATGTCTAAAATAGCTACTATTTTAGTACTTTATAGTTTTCAAGTATTTATAGATACACACATGTTCTCCTATTCCTTCCTCAAAAAACATATCTTATCATCATCCCCATTTAAAAATTATGTATTCATTTGACAGGCATTTGATGAGTATTCATTATGTGCTTGAAATATAACAGTTAACAAAACAAAGTTGATCATTACAAAACCTATCTATCTCAAGTAAACAGCTAAACATCCCACCTAAGGAAGCTGGAAAGTCAAGGGAAATCTAATTCTAGACATTGTAGGAAAAAAGGAAGAAAATCATGCAAAGGATCATTGAGACAGAAAGTTTGTTCTTTGAAAGGATAAATAAAATTGGCAGAGTCCTGGCCAGGTTGAAGAGAGAGAGGGAGAGAAACAGAGTGAGAGAGAGAAAGAGAGAGAGAGAAAATAAACACAACTAGAAATTTTTTTTAAAAAGTTGCATTACAACTGACTCTGGAAAAATTCAAAAGATTACCAGAAATTACTACAAACATCCATATGCAAATAAAGTAGAAAACCTAGAGGAAATGGAGCAATTCCTGGCATCCCATAACTTCCCAAGACTGAAACAGAAAGAAGCTGAAACCCTAAACAGATCAATAACAATCCAAAAAACTGACTCAGTAATAAGAAACTTCTCTGTCAAAAAAAAAAAGCCTGGGTCAGATGGTTTCTCAGCCAAATTCTACAATATATTCAAGTAAGAACTGGTACCAATCCTATTAAAAGTATTCCAGGCAATTGAGAAGGAATAAATTCTCCCTAGCTCGTTCTATGAAGCCAATATCAATCCAAATACCCCAAAATGGCAAATACCCAACAAGAAAAAAAAATCTGTAGACCAATCTCTCTGATAAACACACACACAAAAATTCTCAACAAGATTCTAGCAGATTGCATCCAGCAGTGCATTTCAAGGATCACCCATCATGACCAGGTGGGCTTCACTCCTGGGATGCAATGCTTGTTCAGTATACGTAAAACAATAAATATAATCCATCACATAAACAAGTGTAAAATCAAGACCCCAAAATTACCTCATTAGATGCAGAAAATGCATTTGATAAAATTCAACACCCCTTCTTGATAAAAACCCTCAAACATCTAAGCATAGAAGGAACATTCCTCAAAATAATAAGAGCTATCTATGACAAACCTGCAGCCAATATCATACTTAATGAACAGAAGTTGGAAGCATTCCCCCTAAGAATTGGAACAAGACAAGGATGCCCACTCTCACCCATCCTATTCAATATAGTACTGAAATTTCTAGCCAGAGCAATCAGGTAGAAGAAAGAAATCAGACATATCCAAACAAAAAAGAGGACGTTAAGTTATCCCTCTTTGCAGATGATATTATTATACACCTAGAAAACCTAGATAATCTGTCAAAAATCTCCTTGCATTAATAAACAACTTGGGTAAAGTCTCAGGATACAAAATGCACAATAAACATTTGCAAGCAGGCTGAGAACCAAATAAAATACACAATCCCATTCACAGTAGCCACAAAAAAATAAACTATCAAAGAGGTGAAAGACCATTACAATAAGAACTGCAAAACATCATCCCTGGGATGCAAGGCTGGTTCAACATTCATAAGACCATAAACATAATTAAACACATCAACAGACATAAAAACAAAAACCACATGATTATACCATTAGAGGGAGAAAAAACTGTTGATAAACTCCAGCACCCCTTCTTGATAAAAAATCCTCTAAAATCTAGGCATTGATGGATCATATCTCAAAATAGTAAGAGCTATCTATGAGAAACCCACAGTCAGCATACTGCTAAACAGACGGGAACTGGAACCATTCCCCCTAAAAACTGGAACAAGACAAGGATGCCCACTCTCACCCCTCCTGTTCAATATAGTTTTGGCAGTCCTAGCTAGAGCAATCAGAGAAGAGAAGGCGATCAGGGGTATCCAAATAGGAAAAGAGGAAGTCAAGCTATTTCTCTTTGCAGATGACACAATTGTATACCTTGAAAACCTAAGAGAATCAGTCGAAAACTTCCTTGTAGCGCCGGGTTCGGTGGCTCAGCCTGTAATCCCGTGCTTTGGGAGGCCAAGGTGAGTGGATTGCCTGAGCCCGTGGGTTCAGGACCCACCTGGGCAACTTGGCGAGACCTCATCTCTACAATAAATCAAAAATCAGCCTGGCGTGGTAGCGTGCGCCTTAATTCTGGCTATGCAGAAGGCTGAGGTGGAAGGATCACCGGAGCCCAGAAGGTCTAGGCTGCGGTGGCCGGGAGCAGCCACTGCACTCCAGTCTGGGCAACAGAGTGAGACTCCAACTCAAAAAAATAAAGAAAGAAAGAAAGAAAGAAAGAAAGAAAGAAAGAAAGAAAGAAAGAAAGAAAGGAAGGAAGAAAGAACTTTCTTGCACTGATAAGGGACTTTGGCAAAGTCCCAGGGTATGAAATAAATGTGCAAAAGACAACCGCATTTCTATACACCAATAATAAACAAACAGAAACCTAAATAAAAAGCGTGATTCCATTCACCATAGCCACACACACACAAAAAGAAATGCCTTGGCATCTTCCTAACCAGAGGGAGTGAAAGACCTTTACAATGAAAACTACAAAACACTGCTCAAAGATATCAAAGATGACACAAACAAGTGGAAAAATATTCCATGCTCATAGACTGGAAGAATCAATATTGTTAAGATGTTCATTCTACCTAAGGCAATCTACAGATTCAATGCAATGCCCATCAAATTACCAGAAACATTCTTCTCAGACCTAGAAAAAACAATACAGGAATTCACATGGAAACATAAATAAACAAGAATAGCCAAAACAATCCTCAGCAAAAAACACAAAGCAGGAGGTATCACACTCCCAGACTTTAAACTTTATTATAAAGCTACAATAATCAAAACAGCCTGGTATTGGTACAAGAACAGGCATATAGACTAATGGAATAGAATTACGAATCCAGAAACAAAACCTCAATTTCTCAACCAACTCATCTTCAACAAAGCCTCTACCACCCACTACTGGGAAGAGGAGAACCTATTCAGTAAATGGTGCTGGGAAAACTGGCTGACCACATGCAGAAGATTGAAACTGGACTCCTACCTATTCCCATACACAAAAATTAACTCTAAGTAGATCAGAGGCCTAAATGCAAACCCTCAAACTATAATGACCTTAGAAAATGCAGGAGACACTCTTATAGAAGTTGGAATTGGCAACCAAATCCTCATCAAAACCTGAAGTGCCCATGCCATAAGAGATAAGATAGACAAGTGGGACCTCATTAAACTGACAATCTTCTGCAAAGCCAAAGAAACCATCAAGAGAGAAGGGAGATAGCCCACAGACTGGGGAAAATTATTTGCCAACTCCATGTCTGACAAAGCCCTAACATCAAGGATCTACAAGGAACTCAAATGTGCTGAAAAGAAAAAAACAAACAACCTCATTATAAAGTGGGCAAAGGATATGAACAGACACTTCTGAAAAGAAGACAGTCCAGCAGCCAACAGATACATGAAAAAATGCTCTGCTTCACTAGTCATCAAGGAGATGCAAATTAAAACTACACTGAGATACTATCTAACTCCAGTCAGGATGGCCATCATCAATAACTCAAAAAATAACAAGTGCTGGAGAGGATGTGGTGAAAAGGGAACACTTCTACACTGTTGGTGGGAGTGTAAACTAGTGCAGCCTCTGTGGAAGACAGTGTGACAATTCCTAAAAGTTCTAAAAATCAACCTTCCATATGACCCTGCAATCTCCCTACTGGGAATATTCCTGGAAGAACTCAGATCACTCTATAAAAAAGATACCTGCATCCCATATATGTTTATCGCAGTATTGTTCACAATAGCAAGAATATGGAACCCACTGTGCTGCCCATCAAAAGTGGACTGGATTAAAAAAATGTGGTACATATACACAATTATGCAGCCATAAATAAGAACAAAATCATGAACTTTGCAGCAACCTGGATGGAATTAGAGTTTATAATACTGAGTGATCTTTCACAGAAACAAAGATCTGAGTATCACACGTTCTCACTCATAAGTGGACCTTGAACAACTACTGTAGTACTATAACAAAAGGATTGACAGTAGCGGGAAACTGCGGGGGGGCGGGGCAGAGGTGGGATTGACAGTAGTCCAGTCCTGCCTGGGGGGGCACACCTCATCAACAAGGGTAAATGCACAATGAATATGTGCATAACTAACCCTGAATTGTACCCCACGATTTTAAAAAATAAAATAAAAAAGAACTGCAAAACACTGCCCAAAGAAATCAAAGATGACACAAATAAATGGAAAAATATCCTTATGACCATGGATTGGAAGAATCAATATTGCCAAACCTGGGTGGGGCACCCCCTCACCAGTACCTGGAGAAAATATAATCCCACATCTCCCCACTGGAGGGGATCCCCCTGGCCATACTAAAGTGTGAGGGGAGGACTAAAACCCCACCCACCCCCACTGTCCCCTCCTGCCGCCTGGGCCAGACACTGAAGGGATTGTAAATGAGGTCAAAGCTCTGCAGGAAACAGCAAAAGGGGCAGGTGAAAGGAACAATTATAGAACCTGCCACAAGAGGGCAGATTTTTTGTTTGTTTGCTTGCTTGTTTGTTCTTTATTTTTTTTATAATTTTCCTATGTGCATTAATGAGGGTTCAATCTGCATCACCCATCACCCCCATCCTTTTTTTCTTTTCTTTTTTTCTTTCATTTTTTTGTTTTCTGTTTATGTGTGTATGTGAAAGATTGACTGTACATCTTTCCGGGGGTTTTTTGTTGTCTTTGCTTTTTATTCATCTCTTTTTTTAGTTTAATGTGTGTATGAATACATGTATAAGGGTTTGATTTGAATTCCTTTATTTTTCTTTTCTTCTCTTATTTTTTGTACTCTTTTTCTTTTCCTTTCAATTTGGGTTGGGCATGTGTGTGTGTGTTTGGTTTTCCTTTTTTGTTGTTGTCATTGTCTTTTGTTTTCTTTTGCTTTGATGTTATTTCAGTTTGTTTTGGGGGGATGTGTTTGATTGCTTTTTGCTTTGGTTTTTGCTCTTGTTCTGTGTTTTTTTATTTTTTTAAATTTTTGTTCATCTTATTTTATTCTACCTTTCTCTGTTCTCCTCATTGCTGTACTGTATCTTGGACTCAGGGTGTACAGACACATATCCATTGCATCATCATATAGAGTGGTGGTAGGGAGAGAGTCTCAGGGAATCCATACCACAATCAGTGAACACTGTGATTTGCAAGTAGTTTCTGAATCCTAGCTCCCCATTCTCCACCTCATTTGGCTCTCAAAACTACAAGAGACTGCAAAGCTTCCCACCCACAGCTCTGTTTCAAAATAGAACAAATTCAGAGCACTATCAGAGAAGAATAGAGACTGAGCAAACATCAGAAGTGAAAGTCTCTCCCACTGTCACTGAATAATGGAACTAAAGAGAAAATAAAAAGAGCTGTCACAAATGAGGAAAAACCCAACAGAAGAACACAGGTAATTCCCAGTGTTACAAAGAGAAAATGCCTGAAAAAAATCAGACCTCAGAGCCCAAACAATGAAAGTCACCAATGACTGGCCCCAGAATACAACAAGGATTAGAGAATGGGTGGAAAGAGTGAATAAGACTCATGAAAGACAATATGCAGTATTGAAAGAACTTGTAACAGAGATTTTGGCCACAAAAAAAATTTCATCCAGAAAATAAATAACAAGATGACAAGCATGAAAAGCAGAATTAATCAAGCAGAAGAACCTCAGAACTTGAAGACCAAAACATGAAATTAACCTGATCTATAAAAAGCATAGAAAGAAAACTCAGAAAGAAAGAACAAAGCCTCCAAGAGATGTGCAATTATATCAAGAGGTCAAACCTATGCCTGACTGGTATCCCAGAAGAAGAAAGGAAAATGGAGAACACCATGAAGCAAGTATTCCAGGAAGTTATCCAAGAAAACTTTCCACATCTCACCAGAGATGAGACCATCCAAACACAAGAGATATAGAGAACCCCCACAAGACATCAAATGAAGAGACCAAACCCTACATTCAAAGCAATTTGCCTAAACAAAGTAGGCACAAAAGAAAAAATCCTAAAAGTGGCAAGAGAGAAAGGTCAGACTACCTACCGGGAAAACTCAGTCAGAATAGCAGCAAACCTGTAGGCAGAAACACTACAAGCTAGAAGGGACTGGAGGCCAATATTCAATGTCCTCAAAGATAGACAATTTCATTCATAAATTTCCTACTCAGCCAAGTTCAGTTTCATCAGGGGAAGCTGAAATTGGAGAGTTAAAGGAGAATTAAAATCCTTCCCAGACATCCAATCCCTAAGAGATTATACAATTTCCAGACCAGCTCTACAGGAGATGCTTAAAAAGGTATTAAGCACAGAAGAAAGAAGAAAAAAAAAAGAATGACCATGCAATTCCCAAAAGAACAGCAGAACACAGAATCAACAGAATACATCACGACTGCAAACATGAAAACACGCACATACACCAGCCCAAGGTAAAAGAAAACAAACAAAGAAAAAACATTAAAAGAACCTCATGATGGGTATAAACAATTACATTTCAATAATCAGCCTGAATGTGAATGGACTAAATGCACCACTGAAAAGACACAGAATAGCAAACTGGATAAAAAACCATGACCCAATAATTTGCTGCATCCAGGAAACTCATCTCACCACAAGGGATGCACACAGACTCAAAGTTAGAGGATGGAAAATGAGTTTCCAGGTGAATGGATCACAAAAGAAGGCAGGAGTCACTATCTTAATAGCAGACAAAGTAACATTTAAGCTTTCAAAAATTAAGAAAAGATATGGAAAAACACTACATAATGATAAAAGGTTCAATCCATCAACAAGAAATATCCATCCTAAACATATATGCACCCAACACAGGAGTACCACCATTTATAAAGCAACTCCAAAGTAAACTACAAAAAAGATATTGACTCTAACACTATTATAGCTGGGGAATTAAATACCCTACTAAAAACCCTAGATAGATCACTGAGGCAAAAAATCAACAAAGAGATCCAGAACCTCAACTTGACACTCAACCAAATGAACTTAATAGATACCTACAGAATACTCCACTCAATAACCACAGAAGATGCACTCTACTCATCACCACATGGAACATACTCCAAGATCAATCACATCCTTGGCCATAAATCAGGCATAAACAAATTTCATAAGCTCGAAATACTGCATGTGCCTTCTCAGACTACAGTGGAATAAAAATAAATATCAACACCAAAAAATTTCCCCAAAACCCACAAAGACATGGACACTAAACAGCATGATGTTGAATGAGTACTGCGTCAACACAAAAATAAAAACAGAAATTAAAAGATTCCTGGAAAAAAACAAAGACAAAGAAACAGCCTACAAAACCTCTAAGATGCCATGAAAACAGTTCTAAGAGGGAAATCTATATCTCTATGAATATACATCAAGAAAATGAAAAGATCACAAGTTAACAGCCTAACAAACCAATTAAGGAAACTGGAAAAACAAGACCACCAAAACCCTAACTTTAGCAGAAGAATCCAGATCACCAAGGTAAAAGCCCAAATATGGGACATAGAAGACAAAAATATCACAGGAAAAAATCAACAAACTAAAAGCTGGTTGTTTGGAAGACTAAGCAAGATTGATGGAGCCCTAACCAGAATGGCCAAGAAAAAGAGAGAAAACGCCCAAATAAACACAATCAGAAATACAAAAGATCAAATCTCAACTAACCCCAAATAAATATAAAAGACTATCAGAGATTACTATGCATACTTGTATGGAAACAAGCATGATAACTTAATGAAATGGAGGACTTTCTGACATCAGACCACCTTCCAAGTTTGAAACCAAAGACACTGAGACACTAAATGGACCAATAACAACCCAGGAAATTGACACCATCATAAAAAAAACTACCTACAAAAAAAAAGACCTGGACCAGAGGGCTTCCCAGCAGAATTCAACAAAATGTATAGGGAGGAGCTGACACCAATCCTACTGAAAGTATTCCAGGCATTTGAGAAAGACAGAATTCTCCCCAAATCATTTTTCAAAGCTAACATCACACTCTTGTCAAAACCAGGCAAATATTCAACAAAAAAAGAGAACTACAGGCCAATATCATTAATGACCATAGATGCAAAAATTCTCAACAAGATTCTAAGCAAACCAGATCCAACAACACATCTCAAAAATCATCCACCATGACCAAGTAGCCTTCATCTCCAGGATGCAGGGCTGATTCAACACCCGCAAGACCATAAATATAATTAAATACATCAGCAGAAGTAAAAACAAGAACCACATGATTATATCATTAGATGCAAAAAAAATTTTTGATAAAATCCAGCATCTCTTCTTGCTAAAAACCATCAAACACCTAGACATAGAAGGAGCATACCTCAAAAGAGTAAGTGCCATCTATGATAAACCCACAGCCAGCATATTACTAAATGGACAAAAACTGGAAATGTTTTTCCTGAAAACCAGAACAAGACAAGGCTGTCGACTCTCATGCCTCTTGTTCAACAATGTGTTGGAAGTCCTAGCTAAAGCAATTAGACAAGAGTAGGAAATCAGCATATCCAAATAGGAAAAGAGAAAGTTAAATTATCCCTCTTTGCTGACAATATGATCCTATTCCTTAAAAACCCAAGAGAATCTGTCAAAACCTGCTTTCACTGATAAAGGACTTTGACAAAGTCTCAGGGTACAAAATAAATTTGCTAAAGACGGTTGCTTTCTTATGCATCAACAACAAGCAGGCAGAGAATCAAATAAAAAGCACAATCCTATTCACAATAACCACACACACACACACAAAAATATCTTGGCATCTTCCTAACCAGAGAAGTGAAAGACATTTACAACAAAAACTACAAAACACTGCTCAAATAAATCAAAGAGGACACAAACAAATGGACATGCTCATGGATAGAAAGAATCAACATTGTTAAGATGTCCATCCTACCAAAGGCAATCTACAGATTCAACACAATACCCATTAAATTGCCAACATCATTCTTCTTGGATCCGGAAATGACAATACAGATATTCATATGGAAACATAAATGCCCACAAATATTGAAAACAATACTTAGTAAAAGAAACAAAGTGGGAGATATCACACTTCCAGACATTAAACTTTACTATATGGCTACAATAATCAAAACAGCCTGGTATTGGTACAAGAATAGGTATATGGACCAATGGAATAGGATAGATATTCCAGAGCCAAAATCTCAATTACTCAACCAATTCATCTTGACAAAGCCTCCACCAGCAACCACTGGGGAGAGGAGAAGCTATTCAGTAAATAGTGCTGGGAAAACTGGCTGACCATATATAGAAGATTGAAACAGGAACTCTGCCTATCACTATATACAAAAGTCAACTCTAAATGGATCAAAGAGTTAAATGTAAAACCTCAAACTATAGTAACCTTAGAAAATGCAGGAGACAGCCTTATGGAAATTGGAACTGGCAACTAATTCCTGATCAAAACCCCAAGTGCCTATGCCATAAGATATAAGATAGGCAAGTGGGACCTCATCAAACTGAAAACCTTCTGCAAAGTAAAAGAAACCATCAAGAGAACAGGGAAACAGCCCACGAAATGGCAAAAAAAATTTGCCAACTGTATATCTGACAAAGGTCTAACATCCAGGATCTACAAGGAACTCAAAACTTGCTGAAAGAAAAAAAAAACAGCCCTAGTAAAAAGTGAGCAAAAGATATGAATAGACATGTCTCAAAATAAGATATACAGGTAGCCAACAGCCACATGAAAAAGTGCTCAGCCTCACTAATCATCAGAGAAATGCAAATCTAAACCACATTGAGAGACCACCCAACCCAGTAAGAATGGCCATCATTAATAAAACAAACAACAGATGCTGGAGAGGATGCAGTGAAAAAGGAACGCTTCTATACTGCTGGTGGGAATGCAAACTGGTGCAACCTCTTTGGAAAAATGTGGTGATTTTCAAAAGACCTAGATATTGGCCTTCAATATGATTCGGCAATCCCCCTACTGGTAATATAACCAGAGGAACTCAAATCATTCTGCAAAAAAAGATAACTGC